>JAQGBY010000740.1:0-38029 GCA_034698785.1 Mycogona germanica | reverse complement strand
AGGTGTTGAAATGAAACATCTTTTCACGAATTCGTCTACGAGATGTAATTTGACTGCATTTCAAGAACCGATGCTAGCTAGAACTCTCAACGTGGAGCTCGACTTTTTAAACTTGAGGTCGATGTCGGAGTCCAGTTTTTAGTGTAGATTTTTGTATGATTAGCTTCTAATATGGACATTAGTTTTGTTGGTTCCTGGATTTCTACGAATATCGCAGGTATGACGCATCGTCCGCCGTGTTTGTTGCAGTAGAGGCTTAGCTACGCGCGTGCTAGCCATTGGTCAGTTCTTCCCTTGTGTGGCCGGTTCAGTCCAGCGCATCCCCTAAAGGCTAGCCACTCGCCTTCTGCACACGAATGGCAGCCCCTCGTCTTTTGAAAAGAGCTCCCCCTATCTCTCCCCCCCCCCTAACTTTCCTCCCTGTACGTACTTGAACAGAAGATGGCTTCGGGCAACAACTTTTGCGGGGTAACCCAAATTCTGTAGCCGCGTCCTTTCTGCCTAGTAGGAACCATCTCAGCTTAAGAAGTCGATTCCAATATGACGTAGTGTGTGGAGGGACGTGGATCAGGTTGGCCTGTTCCCGTCTGGCCTCGTACAAGAAGAAATATTTAGGCACGACCCCCCTATGCTCGTTTTTTATAATGGTGGTGCTGGGGGAAGGGATAAGATAGTTTAGCGTGGGGGGATTTTTTAAAAATCGTGTGCTGGTCAAGCGTGCCCAAGACCGCGATACCATGTGGCAGAGGGAGGTGATCGGGGGTTTTTCGGCATCCCGGATTGGGAGAATTATAGTCCAGACTGTTTTCTTAAGATATTGACCCGTTTGCGGATGTTGATTTTGGATGTTTAATCTGTAATGTCTGTGTGATAAAGATAAGTGAAACATGATGCTCAACATAAAAAATCTTGGCTACCGTCTAAAAAAAGACGAAAGGGATAGAAAAATTGTTGATTTCCTATTTTTTTCTCTTTTGCGTGTTGTTTGGTTGAAACTTGAGAAGATATATGCTGGTCTTGACTGCCGGAGATTATGTCGTTCCTAATTACATTAGATTTGAATTGCGAGATTGACGGCAGAGGGTGGAGAAATGTAGTTTTGAGTTGCCCGATCACGGAGGACAAAAAATAGAACAATGAAGTGACTACTTTTTGCTTCAGTGACGCCAAGCATTGTCGAATCATAATTAGCGACCAAGATTTTGGCTCGTGACGTCATGTCAGCAAGGCTTGAAGGGACTGGAGGTTGATCTTGTTGGCGTATCAATATTTTTTTTTTTATTTCCCAATCAACTGTAGTCAACCGCACTACGTTGCGCGTTACGTCTCCTCATGGTGCTTAGGCACTGTGCGAGGGGAACGATCAGTACCCCGGGATCGAAATTTTCGAGAGCCCGCGCCGGGAATCGAACCCGGGACCCCCGAGCCAGTCAGTCGCTAAACCAACTGCGCCACGACGAGTCGTACAATTTCAATCCCTGCCATTGTTTTTAAATTTCCTAATTTAAATTTTTTACGACGTTAAAAGATTATAAAGATTAAAAAAACATCAAGATTTGCGTTCTGATAAAAAGCTCACTTGGCTTCAACTGAGAACATCTTAAGATTCGGACATACCTAGGTGATAATAGGATCTTAAAGTGATCGCCTTGGATTCACTATACAAGCACCTGTTTCAAAATTTCCATAGGGATAAATAGTTAAAAGGATAAATCCCCACCTGCAGAAAAGTTGCCAGACGCTCCAACATCCTTTCGCCTAATGGATTGGACCTCAAGTTTTAATTTTGAAAACATATTTTTTTTGCGGTTCTGACGTTTACATCTCCGGCGTCGCATCTCCATTAAAAAGTCGCATAACAAACAGCTCATCCTTTGTGCTGTCTTTGTCGGCCGAGCACTGGATAGTAGTAAAAACGCGTCGCTCCTGCCAGCCCAGCCCGGCCACACAAAGAGCCACCACCCCCCTCCCCCTCACAAGAAATAAAAAAGTCGAATTTGAGAAAGCGGAGGAGAGACGACTAGCGCTCAAAGTTTTGGGGAACCAAGCGAGTAGCTGGAGAGCCTCTGCCGCGTGATCGGCTAATTAATAGCAGATCTGGCAGCGAAGCGACCGACGAGGGATTGGTGGGAGGGGATTTGGGGGTAGGAGGTGGAGGGATGAGGTACCGGGACCCCGGGAGAGAAAAGCGAGAGAACTAACCGACCAACCAGCGAGTGAGTCAACTTTTTGACGCCCTCACGCGAATCCGAAAATACCGAACGCGCCGCTGGCGGCTGTGTTTTGGACCGGCTCTCTCTCTCTCTCTCTCTCTCTCTCCAGACCTTCTCGTGCTTCGCGTGCACGGTGGGTGGGAAGGGCGGATATTGTTGGGTGGAGTGGGGGAACATGAACGCGGGTTGAGGGCGAGAGCGCAAATTGGTGGCGCACGTGATGGGCGAGGGAGAGAACGCGACGGGCGCAAATGGCGATCTGGAGTTGTTCGGCGTGTCTGGAACGCGCGTCTTCGCGCGTGCTGGTCGTTATGGGCTGTCTATCCATGATGCGGCTGATGTAAAAATGATTGTGATTGGAGGTTGGGTGGACAATGCCGTTTCGGTACTCGTCCTCTTCAGATTTGCGCGTGCAGGTTTCCCCAATTTTTTTATTTATTTTTTGGTTGGGCCTGTCGTACGCACACACCGCGGCGCTATTTAAAGCCCGGGCGCGCGCGAAAGTATGCGAGAAAGGCGCGCTCAAGGTCAGAGACGCGCGTATCTGCTGCTAGCCGAGAGCTTGGCTCTATATCTTCGTCGTCTCTCCCTCCCTGCATGCGCGGGATAGCGCGTCCCGGTCTCTCCTCTCGCTCGCTACAAGTTTCTCACATTCGCACGCACCGCCAACAACGTCGACGACGATGGTGGCGTCGCGTAGCGGTGGCGCGCGGTTGCGAAATTGGCGAGCGCGTCATCCGAACGGACGCGTGATTGGCACATCCCACCACCCACCGCCCAGTTCCGCCCACCGTGGACCGGTGGACTTTATAAAGATAGGGATGCTTGTGCCGGCCGTCATCTATATAGGGGGGGGGGACGCACTCCTTGGTTTTGTTGGTCTCCGCCAACCAGGACAGAAGAACTTCAGCTCAGGATTCCCCATCCGCTTAAAATTAAGTTTCGTGACGATCGTTTTTTTTCTCTTCTAACTCGCACCAACGTCGACCCTATTTATACCAATCACCTGTTATCGAATCAAAATCATCTACTCGTATATAACGTGATGACGTAACTGTATAAAACTTGGAAATCTTATGAGCGATTTAATTGGTCCCACCAGAAATCCACCAGAAAATCTTACTAACCTCTTACCTGTTTTACTAGCTTCTGACTAAATCGAAAACGTGTTTGGTTCTGAGTGTGATCAGGACAGAGTTCTGCAGACACCACAGAGGTAAATGTGTGTTACAGAAACCTGTATCTATCTGACCCTGTACAGAGTCATTGCCAAGGTGTAGCAAAACTATTCGACTTCCAAATTCTTGTAATTGTAACTCGTGACAGAACGATCCGACAAGTTTACCACCACCACCAAGGTCGCAATAGCACTAACTGCTGCCCTCTGATTGCGCAAGCTATATAGTTGGGCTATCGAACAATCTGTTAATTCTTTGTATGTTATCTATCGCACAGCGCGATTTTCTTTTATTGACCGGTCACTTTTGTTGGTGCGCCGCCAGCTCAGCAATTCAGTCGGATTAACAGATCTTCTCGCGTTGATTTGTAATGGCATGGTGGCTGGATGCTGTGTGTAGCTACCAAGTGGAGTTTCAACGGTGTAATTATGTTGTCAGGTTGGCGAAACCAATTATCGCATCGCGTTGGCAAATTGGTTTTGGCGATTGATTACTCTGTCTTTATCGTAACCGACGTCATGATAAAACGTATTCGTCACCTTTATCGCTTGTTAAGGATTCAACAATTAATGATTCGTAAAACAATTTGACAATTTTTGGGAGCACTTTTATTCGGTTTCAGGCCACTATTGTATTTGCAAACTATAGCAGATATCAGATAGCTCTCATGAATTACATTTTAATCACACATGTAAATAAAGCTTCTGGGATGGCGACATTCGATCCTTGTGATGGCCGCCAACTGCGTCTCAGCTGGGTTGGTCGTGGGAACTCTTTAATGGTGAGGGGAAAGTGATCTCCCGTTTCATCCCTCAATCATTTTTAATTTAAATCTGTTGGCGCCAAGCAACAGCAGCAAGGAGACCTAGAGAGCAAGAAAATTAGCTGTTCAAAAATCGTGAAAATAAATCTTGTTTATCTGAAACATTTACATTGGTATTTTTTTATTTGAAAAAAAGTTTGTTCTGCAGAGATAGTTACTTTTTAAAAAAGGTGTAGTTTGGTGGAACGTCTTTCCAGTCGTCCTTTATTTTTAATGCGACGCTCGATAAGATAAAATATGTTTTCTGAGCAACTCAAAATACTACAACGTCTGTTATTTCGCCATCTCTGGTCACCTGTAATCGTTGACTGATCCTATCGACTGGCGTGTAATTAATTACACGAAATAGTTAATCGCGAGCGCACGGGTTCAAGTCCTGAACGAGATCTCCTGATTTTTTTTGGGCGAGAGAGATTCTCCGATGGACCCGTACCTGTACATTCTCAGACAAACGTTAAAGATCTCTACATGTGACGTCACAGCCAATCTCGGCTCTACCCCCTCTCTGAGCTAACCAAGTATTTTTATAAACCTTCGGTAATAACTGTCTTGACGGGGGTTACTTCGTAAGGGGTTATGGTGTTGGATCAATACGATTTCACTTCCACAATAGTCAATTAAAGTGAGCTTGGCGCGGTGTAAATCAACCGTTTAGCGATTGTGCGTACAGGCGGCCCGTTTCGAAGGATGCGTGTCTCGGTGCACGGGCAGCCGTCCTCCAATCCGCCACCAACAAAAAAGGACGAGAGCAGAGCGAGCGCTGTCGAAAAACGAGCGTGCCGGGAGACAGAGTCTCAGAGAGACCGACGGACGTGCTTTTCCGAACGTAATTTGGAACGCCGTGGCGAAGAGTTGGTCTTTCGGAAGGAGGGGTGTGGGGTGTAAGGGAGACGGGGAGGGTGGTGGTGGTGCTGGAAGAGGGACGGGGGAGGAGAAGGAGGAGGAGGAGGATGGAACAAGTGCAACAGCTCGCTCTCTAGCCAGTCATGGGCAGGTTTGTCAGTGTGTTCCTTTTTGGGGAACGACAACGATGACGACGACGGGGGGGCAACTGGGTGGTGTGGAGGGTGGCGCTCAAGTTATTATTAGGGGAGGCAGCTAGCGAGAGGAAGGACATGGTGGCGCTGGGGGATGGAAGTGGGAGGGAGGGGACATGCAACTCGGGACGTGCGCACGCATATTGTGGGACGAGCCATGTCGGTTCGTTGAGGTTGGATGGTGTGGTGGTGGCGGCGGCAGAGTCGCGTGAGAGAAAATATAGAACGCGTAGTTGTTGCTCCTCGCTTTTTTTGCGTGCGCACGTGCAGTGCGTTGGTAAATCTACCGCGGGGCTGATCCGGCGCGAGCGGCAAATCGAATTGACTATGTTTTTTTCTTCTTTTTGGCCAACGCGAGTTGTGTGCAGCAGTGGCTGCAGCCGAAGTTCCAACCTGCAGTCTGGGTCAGGTCAACTTTGTCGCCAAAAAAAAAAATCAAATATTTATTAGGCAGGCTGGCATTTTTCCATTCGGAAATGACAGCGACACCAATATTTTACCAAAATTAAAAAGATTTGTTTAATTATTTTTTATCAAGTTAATGAAATTGGTTAGAATATCTTTTTTTATTCTATTCGTTCAAGTTCGGTGGCCGGTCGCTGAGTTGGTGTGGCCATTCCGAAAGCAGGCAGCGCCACGTTACAAGTGGTGGCGGTGGTGACTCAGAACGGCCAAGTCGCGTACATGTGTTAGCAATTACCATACGCCCCGGGATTCTCGGAAACCCGAGAAGAGCCCCCCCCCCTTCGATCCCTCCCACTACCACTCGCTCCTATTTAACGCCACCAGAAACTTTCTTGAGACTCGACTCCGGGGGACGCAATACCCCTGTGCCGATGGCGGGTGGGGTGCGTAGGAGGCGCTTGCTCGTTCTCTTCGGACGCGCTCATCTCACGTGAGAGGGAGAGAGCATGGGGTTTGCGGATCAAGTGTGGTCAAACCTTCTCAGTTAAGAAACGGTGGAGCTGCACCGCTAACACGTCATGGAGGTTTTGGGGTGGGGGGTCGGATGGACGGTGGGGTCAGTGTGCGGACACCTTGTGTTGTGTCGAGGGTCACCCGATTCCTTTGTGTGACAATGGGTGATGCATTTGGGGTGGAGCAAATAATTGGTCTTCGTGTCAATTATTTCGAAAAATTGCATTATCGTTTGGCTGAATGCCAGACCTGAGTACTACTAGGCAACAGTTTAATTCAACGGCGAATTCCAAAGGTGTCCTTATTTGACTAATTCTTTCTCGCCCATCGTTTAACTGGATCAGACTCTATAGTTTTGGTCCCCACCAATCTCACCTGTTCCCACTCTGATAACATTCAGTACATCGCTTTTCCATCTTGATTTAATGAGCGAGTTATTGTCGTTAGCATTCCTAAGAAAGAGTACTCAACCTGTTGATCAGTTTGGCTCGTGCCCCCAACCCCAAACCCATCGTCATTTTGTGTATGCATCTGGAGTGGCAGTTAATTTCAGAACAACTTTAATCAAACGGTTACCACCACCACCATCATTATTTGCGAATGCAGTTCCCCCCTCCACACCGAATCTTCTGTGGGAAGTGCAGCCCTCGACAGGGGGCAGCACCTGTTTAGTAGTAGGTTGGAAAGTCGGTGTCCGACGCATGGAGAAATGAGAATATTGGACACTGCACAGGGGGGGGGGGTATAAAGACGGTGAGAACTATGGACAGATAGATAGGGGGTAGTGGTTTCAGGTTGTGGTGAAGGGAAGAGGGGGGGGAAGAAGGAGGGTAAAAGAAGTTACCCGTGGGTCTGAAAAAAATATAGTAGTCAACTAGAGAGAGATGGGGATGTGCATGTCGCTTTGTTGTGTGTCCGCGCGCTCGTTCTTGGATCTCGTGCGAGGTTCGTTGGCGCGGCTTTCACGCGCGAAGCGATTGGGGCCACCTCGCAAAAAGAAGGGAAAAAACGTTGCCCCCCTTTTTTTTAAGTTACCCCTCCCCCTTCTATTGCGTTCAGCTGCCCCCCGTACTATACGATCTTACCTCCAGCGAATTGCTGGGTCGATAAAGTAATAGTTTGTCCACTACATCTTTGTCCGTTCTATATCCACTTGTTGGAGAAACTTTTGGATGTTATTTCGTAACACGTATGCGGCGGTGACAAGTTAAAATATATATAAATATAAAATAAAAAGTTGATTGGTGTATTTTTTCTGGTTATTTCGGTACCGCTTGATTACGGATTCATGTCTTTGGTCGTTTATCTCTCTCTCTCTTAAAGACAGCTTGGCAAGCGCGGTAGAAGTGATTGGCTGTAAAGTACTGAATTGAATTTAGGAAGTGAATTTCGAGTTTTCCAACTTGGGGTGTGAGTCGCGTCGCAAAGTTTGTGGCCCACTGGGTCAGTCGAACGGAGCGGCGAGTTTTCGTTGGCGCGCGCGGGAATATCCGCTGAAGTGAGACTTTGGGGCTGGCGCGCGAGGAGAGGAAAATCACGAGACCCCCCCATGATGGTGGTAGTGGTGGTGGCGGTGATGGTGGCGGTGCCAGAGACAGCCAACGGGCGAGCGACGACGCAAAGTTGTTGTGCTTTCGCTTGCACGTACGAGTAGATATAGCCTACGCACATGCGCGCGTTCTCGGCACGCACATGACGGACGGGGGCGGATTGTTCGGTCGCAAGTTGGTCATGCGGGGGGCGCGCACGCTGTATTTATAAAAAGCGTTGGCATGGACTCCCCCGAGGAAGATGGGTGGATAAATTGTTTGAATTGGCAACGAATTAATTAGTTGAGGAACTTCGTCTTTTGACGTTTTGCGGGAATTTTTTTTTTCTCGTTGACGTCGGTGGCGATTTTTAAGAAGCAAGGATGACGATTAGCGCGCGCCTTTATAAATAAATTCAACGTCATCTAGTGGTTGGCGGGGACGGTGACGATTGTCCGGAGGTCTACCGGAAATTTAACGAGATTCTTGGAACCCGTAATAAAAAAAATATTGAAATGTTTTCGGGTTGACTTTGCTGGACCGAAAAATCCGTCCCAGCTCGCGTTTATGGCGACGCCGCGCGCGGCCCACCTCGCACACACACACACACACACAAAAACTGGAACGAGTCTCTTTCGCTGTTAAAACTTTTGCTTGCCACGCTGCTGCGGAAGGGAGGAGAATGAGGGGTGGGGTGGGGTGATTGGTTGGGCGAGCGAGCGAGAGAGAGAAAAAGGAAAGGGGGAGGGAGTCCTTTTTGCACACGATGGCGCCGCACTCACACACATCCACCACGTACATGGCCAGGACGCGCGGTGCGTGATCGCGCAAACGTCACGTGCACGTATTGTATGCGTGGGCTGTGACCCACCCCCACCACCTCCCCTCCTCATCCTCCACCCACCGTTCACTCGCGCAAGGACTTTGGCGTGTAGCCTCCACCGCGCGGGTTCTCTCCTCGTGTGCCTCTCTTGTCTATCTTGTGTTTCGCGCGCGCGGCTCTGCGCGTTCTCACCCCTCCTTACCGCGGGCCGGTGGCAACCCAACCCCCCACACACACACTCTCTGGTGCCTCCCACTTTGGCTACCTCCCGTGTGCCTTCTGACGTTGCTTCTCTCTCTCTGGGCGAACTGGCAAGCAAACGCGTTCCTCACTGTCTTCAGGATCTGTTTTTCTCTTGAGGAGAGAGAGATACGCCAACACCGAATAGTGGCCGGCCGCGGCTCTTCTACCAGAGATAACCGATTACTTCCACTGACTGCTCATGGGAGATGGGGTCTTGAGGTGATGACGCCAAAGGTTGAGCCGAGATTGAAGGGTAGGAGTTGGAGTCACGCTAAAAATTGATTACACTGTAATCGTTAAATCGGCTTTAATAAGAAAAACGCGCGCGTCCCAAACGTTGTGGTGATTGGTTAAAACAACAACTTTTTTTTTAACGAGTTGGGTAACGATATTTTGCCAAAATAGTTTAAATAAAATCAAAATTAGTTTTTTGTTTTTTTAAATAAAAATAAGTCGGACAAAAAGTTATTTCTAGATGTGTGATAACCAATTACGAACTTCTGTCATCTTTCTCTTATCCCATGATTAAACATCGAGAATAAATGTTCTTATATTGAATACTTTTAATTCATATTGATTGCTCTCGACAACCAAGTAACTCAAGAATTACAACGGAAGCCAACTTGATTGAAATAGTTCCATGAAATTCTGAATTTATTTTAGAAAACACAAATTGACTAAAGAAACTTTTTGAAGCGTCATTAACTCGACGAAACCTATCACCAACTTCCATCAGATTGATAGATTATTAATGGAAGGGGAAAATCTCGTGTGACTATTGAAATAGCCAAGATGACGATTGTGAAATCTTTATTTATGTAGGCTCTATTTGAACCAGAGTGTGGTGGTGGTTCCTCCCTGACACCCGTCACACGGGTCCTCGTGTGACGACGAGGCCTCTCCAATAAACACACGACCCCTCGCTCGACGCCCCGTACCCGAGACCAGTGCGTGTTGCGTCCCCCCCTCCCCCCGACTCACTGGGCACGACGGCGTCCTCGGGTGTTTGCGCATTCCTGACGGAGAGCGCGATCGGTCGTCTTGGCAACCGCCACGAGTCCTTCGCCGCCGCCTCCTCCCCCCCACACATCACCCTCCCCCATCCATGTCCGCCCCGTGGGCCACCTCTCTCGCTACCAGGCCTGCTCTCTCGTGGCTTTTTCTCTGCAGTCCCTGTGGTTGGCCTCCGTTTTAATTTGGCGTAAGCCATCAAGAAACACCATCTTGGATGCGATTACCCGATGAAGACGTTTACAAAGTTTGCCAGAGTTTGTGAAATACATCTGGTGGAAGAATTGCTATATTTTTGTGAACTTGCGACGTGTTATTTGGGACAATTTCTGAATAAGTTTTACTGCCCACTACTATTAAAAAAATTCGCCCTCACTTTTAATCGATAAAATTGCAAATATGTGCACAATGGACATTATTAACGTGTATTCGCTATATTATGTGCGGGCAGCATTTGATGATGGGCAAACTGGATTGCACACGTGTACTTACGATTTCAGGCAGTAATAAATGCTCAACCTATTTGCATGGTCAAAATGATTGCAAATTCAAAGATTCGTACGCCCATTTCCGTAATGAGAATCAAAATGTGACCAGTTTATGAGGAGACAATACCGATATTACTGACTGTGGCTCGGCGGTCCCGGGTTCGATTCCCGGCGCGGGCTCTCGAAAATTTCGATCCCGGGGTACTGGTCGTTCCCCTCGCATAGTGCCTAAGCACCATGAGGGGCGTAACGCCTGCAGTGCGGTTGACTACAGTTGATTGATTCAAAAAAAATATGATGAAAGATTATAAGACGTGAGGGTTGTCGTTGTCGGGAGTTTCATAATTTCAGCACGAGCTACAAGTGACTACAGCTTGACCGCGAACTGTTTCAGCACGCAATCTTAAATTTCGTTCGGAGCGCCCTCTTTTTTTTTGGTGCGCCTGCAGGACGCGCCGGCCGGGTCTCTCTCTCCTTGCCGCGTGCTCATTAGTCACCGCCGCCCGTGCGCGGCTCGCTCTGTAGAACGCACCCGAGAGAGAGAGAGAACGAGAGAGGAGCCGGGCTGTCGGCGAGGCACGTCTTTTGTTGGAAGGTTTCTTGGCGAGAGAGGCAGAGTTGTTCTCGGAACGAGCGCCCAGAAAAGTTTCCACCCCACATCTACTCCTGCTCACACCCTCCTTCTCCTCCTCCTCCTTCTTATTATGCGCGGGCGCAAATGCCACTACTCTAGAAACGCCACCTGCCGGCAAGAAATATATGCTCAGTTTACGAATTGAAATTTTTGTACGAGTCGGTCGGCCACCAGTGAAAATAGAAGTTTGGTTCGACGGAAATGAAATTGTCGCGCAGGTGTCGAGGTGACAAGCGCTCGCCATTCACATTTCAAATCTACGCAAAAATGACTAGACGATCAGAATCATATTTATGACAGAAACTATTTCCCGTTTCGCTGTAGAGTATCGTGAGAAAAATTGGTTTCACTCCTTGTTTAGGATTGCTCTATAAACTTTTGTTCCGATGCTTATTTTTGTCAAAATATATTAAGATACCCTTATAAGTTATCGTATCACACCATCTTTCTAAGGATACTAATATTTACATTTGAGATATTCTAATAAAGGAGTGAATTGTCTTTGGACAAACCTATTTATAAACAGTTTATTCATCCATGGAACCAGGTGAGAGGATTTGACAACATTGTCCACACGCTCTTGTGAGGCAACTACAGGTGAATGTCGGCTATCCCGTTTTGTGTGTACCTGCTCTGCTGCCACTATACCTATACCTGGTTCCACCCCTGTCCCTCCCCTCTCTCTCTCTTCTTCACGTTCACCTCCACCACCACTCCACCAGCGTTTATCCTCCATTACCGACACTCGTCGTTAAACCTGCGCTCGACCAGCAAACCGTGCAAACACTGCCACTAAAAAATTGCTTTTTGCCCAGCGTTCGCAGGGCTGCCAACTGCACCGTACTGGTTGTCTGTCTCTCCTAACCAACCGTATGTGCAAACTCCGTCAAGTTTCTAGCTAGCTCGTTGGCTCGCTCCAGAATGCAATTATGCAGGCTAATAATGTCAAAAGGAAGACAAAACAAAGAATGGAATTCGAACATTGTTTTTATTACTTGAGATGCAGTTTGAAAACTCATAAAAATGTTTAAAATCTTGTTTAAAACAATTAAAAAGAGTTCTGTTATCAATTAAGCTACCTTGTTGAAACAATTATATAGACAGGTGTGTGTGGTCTGAGGAAACAAGATTTTTCAATCGTCAAAAGTTTTAGTCAGGTGCGTTGATTGTATATAATTGTTATCAAAAATATGTTTTGATCTAGCGTTTGGATCTCTAGATTCAATGGGTCAAATTTGCATCGGCTTTGAAATTGTTCCCGGCGTTATTCAGATAAATTTTCCCATACGATATTGGTGATTTACTGTTTAGTGTAATGGTCGTCATAGTTCCAAGCCATGGCCTTCACAGTTTACCAAAAATCCAGCTAGATCTAGCGATTATTCTGTTATAAATTGCAGCACGCTCGAGCAGCCAGGCGTTGCACCATATCGGGCGAGGCTCGTGTTCGACGATGCGTGGTGCGGCTTTTGTGTCGACAGGCCACGCTGCACCGTCTCTGCACGCTGAGGTGGCAACGCTTTGCTGCTAACCTATGAACCAACCCAATCATCCTCCTCAACCGTTCCACTTGCCCTCATGCCTTAACCACCGCCACCAACCCAAAACCAGATAATTCTGAGGTCCCAAGTACAAATTCTCCTGGTTGGTCGGTGATGGGTGACTTGGTTTGAACGTGTCCATTTCCAAGTAGTGCGAACCGGGGTGCGTTCAGCTATTTTGTTAGATTACTGGTTATCTCGAGCTAAGATATCTTGCCACAAAAATTTGATGGGGGAAAGTTCCTAGAGAATTTTCTAGGGTGCCGACTGTCTTACCCTTTCATCCATTATTTTAATTTATGTGGGCGTGGTTTTATTTAAAGATACATTGTTGATTTGGATAATTTTTCGGGGGATAAAATTTTCGTTGAAAGAATTAACACTCGCATTATTCCAAGAGAGAATTTGTAGACGGCGACGGTAGTAATACACAAGGGAGATGGCGATTGTAGAACAACAATAAAAAAACGGCGACAGGGTTCACGGAATGCGATGTTTAATATGCACAAATGTTTAGAATGCAATCATGCAATACATGTTTGTAATTTTGTTAGTTTTGTGGATTCAACATCGCATTCCGTGAAACTTGTCGCCGTTTTTTTTATTGTTCTACAATCGCCATCTCCCTTGTGTACTCGCATTATTGATATGTTGTAACTTATCAAAATTATTGTAGTTTTTAAACTTCACGCATAATTTAATTTGTTCAGTGGATAAATTACGAATAGAGACATGTTATTAATTTGTGTTTAATTATTTACTCGTAATCGCTCGGGTTCAATTGATGTTTGATTTGATTCAATTGTGTAAAAAGAAAACTATATTGATTTTAATTTTATGTGTCGCTTTTTTATTTACAGACGACGGTCGGAGACGAGAGCGACGTTCGGCCACGGTCAGTGCGGTCGCCAGCGGACGGGATTCCCGCGCCGGTCGCAGCAAACGTCCGGAGCCCAGCAGGAGGAAGAAGCAGACACAGATCCGAGCTAGACGAGCTGCGGCAGTCGTGACGTCACAGCCCACCTCTTCGGACGATGACGATGATGACGACAATGACGACCAGGGCACCGCCATCGATGCCGACGACAACCAGGAGTCCGACGCGGAACAGGTGCCGTCCGGACCACGTACCACCCGCTCCACTGTCCGGCAGGCCGCCGCCGCCACCTCCGGCGCCGTGGCCGACGTATGCAACGTGTGCGGGAAGCTCTTCAAAGGCGTGGCCGAGCTAGAACGTCACTTGGAGGTGCACTCTGAGCAGCATCCGTTTCAATGTCCGCTTTGTAACGTCAAGTTCAAGTATAAGCGGAGCATCGAGCGCCACATCATTTCCGACCACAAGTACCCGGACGCCGGCCGGAATTCACCTCTACCGCCTTCGGAGGTGATCTCTGCCAGGGAACGGCGCCACCTTGAACATTACGGACCGGACGTCCGGTCGGACGAGTTGCCGTCGCCTCGCAAACGCAAGTTGTCCGCGGTGCTGGAGATGGAGACTGAAAGTGGTACAGTTGCCGAGGCTGCCGTGCAGGCCTGTCCGTCCACGACTGTAGCCATGCCAGACCCGCTGCCGGCAGTGTTGCCAGAGGTGGCTGACCCGGTTGTCGAGGAATCGAAAATTAAAGACGATGCCACTGCACCGGAAACAGCCACCACCAGCAGTACCAACAACACCACCGAAAAGCCTTCCAAGAAGCACCGCAAGGAAGCCGGCAAGAAACGAAAGCGGAACAAGTCCAAAAGAGGGTCGGAGAAGTTATCTGGCATCAATCTCGATCCGGTTGGCCAAGTGGGCTCTGCCCTGTCGCAGGAAGCAGCCGCGGAGGCTCCATTTCCGGTCGGTCTGGACGGGTTTGTGTCTGCTCTGGTCAACGATGCCAAGTACCGGGACCTGCGGCTACATATGCAGGCTCTTCGCCGCACCTGCCCGTTCTGTGGTAAGGTTTGCCTAAAGCCGAGCGACCTGAACCGGCACAAGAGGATACATACCGGCGAGCAGCCCTGGAAATGCAATCTGTGCGATCGACGGTTTAAAGCCAAGCGGAGTATGCAGTACCACCTGCGTTCGGTGCACGGCGCCACCGTCGAACTGAGTCCGGCGCTGGAAGGGAAGTTCTTCAACACCAAAAAATATCGTCGGCGCTACCTGGGCCAGCCGACCACCGACAAGCGCCAGAGGACGGCCGGCGACCGGACAGAAACGTCGTCCGTCGCCTCGTCGTCGGTGTCTGCTGCATCGTCGGCTTCCTGTGATGCCGATAAGGTGTCAGGGGCGGTGTCTCCCTCTCTCACCTTTGCCAACGCGTTTGTGAAATCGGAGGCCCGGGCTGTGGAAACTGTTCCCTCCATCCCGGAAGTTTGTGCTCCTGTTGGTACTAGTGATCCGGTGGAGACTGTGCCGAAACATTCGCTACCAGTCAGCGACGAAGCAGTTGAAAAGTCAAAAAAGAAACGAAAATCGAAGCGGGAACAGGTACCGCCGCCACCACCTCCAATGGATGATTTTTCTGACGAAGATGATCTTCCTCTCGTGCCCAAAGCCGAACCACCCGCCCATGTTCCCCGGCCGCCTGCGTTCGCTCCTTCAGAGGACGCTGTTGCTACTGCTATTGCTGCTTCTCCGATGGTGACGAGGGATTGTGTGTCAATTTTGAAAGACTGCCACCAACCCCGTTCGAAAGATATTGTTGCCCAGCAACCGATAGAAATTGTTGCGCCTGTCCCCAAGCCAAATTTACCGCTTCCACCGAAAGAGAACTTCATTGTCTCCCCTGCAGAAGGTTCTCCATCTCCGCCGAAGGATATTTCTCCTCTCCCGAGAGAGGGCGCTCCCCAGCTTCCGAAAGACCGATCTCTGCTGCTTCCAAATCAAAGTCGTTCGCTTTACTCCAGAACGGGATACCAGCCGGCTCGGCAAGAGGTAGCCGCCACTCCAGCTCACAAAGAGGCCGCTCTTGCAATGAACAAAGACAGTATTCTGCTCGTTCCAAAATTCAGTGTCGCCGCGTCCATTTTCCCCGACAGTTGTGCCAATCTTCCTATGGACTGTTCGCTACCCACCAGAAAAAATGTTCCCATGTCCAATGCGCCGACCACCGGGTTCGAACCTCCAAGTGCAGATCTCAAATATCTCGCCACACCGCTCACCGATCAAAAGTTGCTCACTGTGCATCCGCCGCCGTCCACGTTCAACGTGGAACAATCAACATCATCATTGTTGCCCCCTGTGGTGGCCGGGGCACCCGAGGAGCGTATCGACCCCCCCTCAACCGAATCTCAGGTCTTCAATATCGCCTCCTTCCGGGATCCGGACGCTCCAGACGGCTCTGCAACTATCGAGTACCGGGTTCAGTCGCACACAGCCGAGGTGTTGGTGTCGCGTGTGGTGGGAGTCAGTTTGACCGACGGCGAAAAGAAGTTTCTCTACAAGTGCCACTGGTGCTCAAAGGTATTTCTCTCGCTTGGCAAGATGCAGAGCCACCTGACGGCCCACCTACGCAAGGCCCAGAAGACGTACACGTGTGCTTCGTGCAATCAGCTGTTCCAACTCAAGAGTCGACTGCGCTTGCACGTGTGCGAAGCCAGACGTGCGGCCGACGTCACCATGGTGCCGTCCGAACAGCCAGAGCAGCAGGCGGCGACCCTTCCGACAACCTCCGTGCCTGACGTCGTACCGCTTGTCGTTCCGAATGTAGTGCCACTACCACCGACAGTGTCAAACACTGTCCTGCCTTCCAGTGCCGAAATAGTTAGATCGTCCACCACGCTCATCACCGGACACGGTGAGCTGGCAGAGAAAGAATCGTTCGCCACTACAAGGGAAAGCAACCGGAATGCTCCGGAAGAGACTTCCGGACACCCTGGGTTGCCGAGTGACGATGTAGCGATGACCGTCGACGACCAACCCGTCCCTGTTGTTCCCTTCACCTCGCCGCTCTCAATTTCAGTCGGCGACGAGGCGGACGACGAGGCCGAGCACCACCACCACCACCAGCAGCGACAACGCCACCTCGATCGCGCGGCATCTGTTGCTGACTCGTCCTCCTTCCTGTCCCCGCAAGCCATGCAGGTGAGCGAGGATGGCTCACGCGTCGGTTATCGCTGCCACTTCTGCACCAAAATGTTTGATCGGCTTTTCTCCTTGCATCGGCATGAGCGTATACATACTGGAGTCAAGCCTTGTTTCTGCTTGGAATGTGGCAGGGGTTTTTCCGAACCCCGCAATCTGCGCCACCACCAGATCCGCTTTCACAGTGACGGTTCTGAACGACACTTGCTGCGGCGCGAGCGCCACGCCGCGGCCGCTGCTGCAGCTGCCTCGTCCAGTATCTCTTCCACCTCCTCCGCCACGATTACCGTCGTGACCAACTCTGGATCACAGGCCAACAGCACCGTCCTCACCACCACCACCACCACCACCGGAAGCCACCATCAACATCACCAGCACAACATCACTGGCGGTAGAATAGATCCTTTATACTCTCCCAACCTATCCTCTTCAGCTGAAAAGCGCATTTCGTATTTGAAAAAGTCGGCCATTCGTATTCTTAATGCTGTGTCGTCCTCTTCTCCTCCTCCGCCCCCCTTTCACTCTGCCCGCTCCTCCCCCTCGCTCCCCTCTTCCTTCTCCGACACGTCACCGTGCAGCAGTGGCAGCGACCAGGCCTCTGGTGGTGAACACGCGAGCCCCCGACAGGCGGCGCCAGTCTCCGGCCAATCCTACGAGCACGAACAGCAGCAGCACCGGCCACCACCACCATCATCATCATCACCACCACCACCGTCGTCCGTCGACGGAGAAGTGCGTCGACCAGCGCAGGAGCCGATCAATTCAGCCGACGCTGCCCCAGCCGTCGAGACCTCTGGTGGCGCCGGCCAGACTGAAACTGCAGCCGCCGCCGAACTAGAGGAACTTGCGAGCGATGGCGAGGAGGCAGACGACGACCGCGTCACAGTCACAGTCATTCCGACAGACGTGCCCGACGTTATACCGCGCACGGACTGCACCAATTTTCGAGACGCGCCAGACGAGGGTCATGTCAGTCGTCGCGAGATTCTCTCCGATCCCAAACGCTCTCTGATGGGTAATTTGCGCAAGCAGCAGTTTCGCTCGTCCCTCACGCGCGCCGTCAACCTGGTGCTGGCCAAGAGCAGCGACAAAAATGGGTGCGGAATTGACGTGGCATCTCTGCCTTGTGTCGCGGTAACTGATAACAACGTAGAGTCGTTTCCGCCACCTGACGTGGTTGCCTCGCCACAATCGGGAATTCAGCCGTCTTTGATGCCGCAAACAATGCTTCAACCTAATGTAGGCTCACCCCCACCCCCGTTGCTACTGCCCCCGCCACCATCTAACGTGTTTCGCGATTCTCAGACTTCGTTTCTCGTGTCGTCCGTGTCTCCTCCGACCATCAACGCCACGAACACTGCCCCGATCCACCGGCAGTCGCCTCCGCCGACCAGCAATGGTCGTCGCAGCACCGACTCGTTGGACAGCTGCGAGGCACTCAGCAACAGTTCGGACGGTCAGACCGGCAATCTGTGCAGCTGGAAGCTATTGAACGACGTGTCCTCCGTGATCTCGCCCATCAGTCCTCCCGAGTGTCCCGAAGAGGTTTCCGTCAGAGTCGGCTCCAAGCGGAAGAGGGGCAACAACAGCTACTTTTCAACGTATTCGCCCAGGTATTTTGAATGTTCAGAAATTTGCACTTTATTTAAATAAAAAGTGGATTGTTACACCTGGAATAGGCTTTGGAACTGGCTAGGAACTGGCTTTGAAATGTTTTAGCAAGAGTTAAAATATAATATGAACACGCTGTCGAAATGAGAAAAACGACAGGGTCTCAATCTCACCACATGCCATCTGTTTCAAATGTTTTTTTCCTGTATTTTTTCCTCTCCAGACTTAATGTGGTAAACAAACCTGTCTCCCGATTGGATGCCTGCAAGCCTCAAATCCTTCCGGACGGTCGAATGGTGTTCACCTGCTTCTATTGTCACAAGACGTTCCCCTCGGCATCGGACGTAAATCGGCACATGGACTTCCACGAAGGTAAACTTGGATTTGAAAATTTATCAAAACTGCAAACTAAAATGATCTGATCAGAATTTATGTATGTATTTAAGTGCGCTTATGATTTTGTATTTTTCTTTTTCTTAAATAATCTTTTCGGCTTCATTTTGTTATTTGTAATATTCGATGTTTTAATTGATTCATTAATATTGATTTTCTATTATTGTTATTCTTATTTCAGATGTGCGCCCTTATAAGTGTAACTTTTGTGATTACTTCAGCCGAACGAACAGCCAGTTAAAAGTTCACATGATGAGACATCAAGGTATGTATAAACGATCATAGCGATTCTGCACATTATTTAAAATATTATAACACAATACTGTGCTGTACTGTGAACGCTTCTTCAAAAATATTGATTCGCTTTGACAAATTGTGAATGGACTCTGTGTCATACGTATACTGTGGTCATACGTAAAAAATAAAAATAAACAAAATGTTTTAAAACTAATAAATTTACATAAAGATAAAATGCACATAAAAATGTGCTATCATTTATTCATTTATTTTTAATTCACTGAAGTATATATCACTACAGGATTTTCTGTACCCCTCTTGGTGCTTAGGCCCTATGTGAGTGCCATATTTTCACCAGTACCCGGGATCGAATAAACCGCGCCGGGAATCGAACCCGGGACCGCCGAGCCACAGTCAGTTATTGGTCCAGTTGTAAAATCTTTGTGGTTAATTACTTCTCAGTATGACGCTAGAAAATTAAGAATAAATCATGTCTTTCCTGGACCAACTCAAGATTTGTTTTGACAGAAATTCAAATGAGAAGTATGCATTATTTTTCTCTAGGAATTAAGCAGTACCTGTGCGAAATGTGCCACTACTATGGCGTAACCCAGTCCGACCTTAACCGCCACAAGAAGACGCAGGCGCACTGCCTCCGGACGCAGAACGTTTGCCAACTGTGCGGCCTGGGCTACTTCACTCGCCAACAGAAAGTCACCCACATGCTGACCGTCCACCTGGGCCTCATCGTCCCGCCCGATGGCGACGAGACTGGCGATCACGAGCCGGACGATGAGCGGGGACTGGCCGCCGCCGCGGCCGAGGAAGAAGACGAGGAACTGCGCCAGCGTTTGATCCAGCAGGAGGCGCTCATTGCTGCCGCCACGCAGGGAAACGCCATCGATCTTTCGGTGGCCGCGGCCGCTCTGGCAGATACCAACCTCTTCAGCCGGATGATCACACTGGCCAACAGCCGAGCCACCAACGGAGGCGGTCACGTATCACCACCTATCGGTGACAGCGGCAGCGACGATTTGCCACCCAGTGGCGATGAAGAGGAAGACGATGACAGTCCCGTCGACTTTTCCGTGCTAAAGAACAACAGCGCGGCAAACGGTCAGCCACTTGCTCACGAAACCTTATTGGCCGGCGCATCGGCGATGGGTGTAAAACGCAAGGGGATCGAATGTAAAGACACGATGAACGCCCCACCCGCTCACCAGCAGCAGCGTACAGCCAACTGCTTTCGAGTGTCCATAACCAAGGAGAATTATGACTGTGCCTTAACGACGTCGAACGGTGTCAAGCGGGAGGAGGTCTCTGGGGTGACGGTACCGTCGTCAATCAATTGTGGTGATGTCGGCTACAGGTCAACGAATCAGAAAGAATCGTGCATGGCGTCGGTTGTACCGTCGCTGGTTCGAATCAGGGACCGAAGTAATCGAAAGAGTAAACGCCATTTGGTGGCCGCCTCGTTTCTGGGACAGTGGTCCCAAACGTCGCCATTAGAGGCCGCTGCCGCTGCCACTAATGGTGGTTTGGGGTACGGAAGAACCTTTGTTGAAAGTGGCGGAGGCAACGAGCGGCGTTGAATGCGTGCCGATCATCCTTAATTGTCCAAACGCATCCTCAGGGCCTTACCAAAATGAGCCATGTTGTTTCTAGGACTTAGCGAAGTGGTGTTTTTCTTTATTCATTTGTTACCAAAGAATAGGACGTTGAATCGGCCGCTAGTGTCATGTTTGAGAATGAAACAAGTGTTGCATAACTTGAAAACACCTAAATGTGCAACTGCAAATTTCAATTGTCAACGACAATTGTCTTTGTAAATGTATGTGTTTTCAAGAGTGCATCAATGAGCGTGAATTTGCCAAAATAAATTCATGTGCGTATATTTTTTAATAAATGTATTGCCGTAGCAACACCATTACTTTTATACAAACAAAACAACAGTCATGGGAGTCTGGACAAATTTTTGTGTCTGCAAAGTTAGCCAGTCACATGCACATGATCTTAGATTCTTTTGAGATTCATCCATTAATTGAACATAGAATTAATTTTTTTTGGAAATGTGATAAGTTTCTATTCGCCTATTTTAATCATGCTCGTCATAGCTTGGCCGAGACCGTCTATATTCTTTGGTAGAGATGTTTGTAAGGTGATTCATCATAACCGTTAAATCGTTGCCCAGTTGGCATTACCAAGTTCCTTCCATTATGACATAACCGCGTGTACATTGTTTGCCTTGTAGGATTTTATTTGAAAAACAGTATTTTTAGTTATACAGAGTATGTGTAGTTTCAGCTGTATATCATTTTTGGGCCGAGGTTCTTGTTCCAATTAATTAGCACATTGATTAACTAGGAATAATCGAAGCGATTCTAGTAAGTTACGAGTTTGATAGATTGGTTGGTTATGAATTTAGGAGTTAGGACATCCATTTAGATTGTTTGATTTTCTGATATTTCTATATTCGACTTCTCGTCTTCTCAAATCTGGCTTATTTGGGCTAGGACACATTAACCATATATGTTAATACATTAATAATATTTAATATTAATTTGTTTGTGCATCAGAAGAATTTGTAGGGAGCTGTCTTCGAAACGCAATTATAAATATGATACTTGATTGTTTCCTCCGATTTCTTGATAGATTGATTTTGTGATCAGTGGATGTGAATCTCTGCTTGAATCTTATTTTCTTGACTTCATTTGATATTGTATTTTTCCTCAATTAGCCTACCTGCTTGTTCAGTAGCTGTCTAAACTTCCCTACTTTGTACATATTCCTTAGCTTTTTATACATTTAGAATTTTATTTTCAAAATCTGCTTATCTTATTGCATTCCCCCGATGGCCAGTTACTGCTTGCTAGAATTACGACACTGCTCCTTTTATGTAATTGCGTTTGTTTCTAAAACCTCGATTTGCCAATCTATCCCTCGTTGGATTTTTATTCATCCTTGTTTCAGTTTCCGATTATGATACATCTATGCATTGCGAAACAAAACTTAGGTTGTTTTTGTCTTGAGAAGGAACCAAACATTGTGTATTTTTGACATTGGCTCAGGTTTGAAATCTTAAAACTTGCGCAATTTACGGTTCATCAATTGGGACGCTTCAATTTATGTATTGGTAAAATCTATTTTTGTACTTGTTGTTGAGAAATGAATTGACGATCAAAATTGATTTTCGTATTAGAGTATGGCTGAACAGTGTTCTAGTGATTCAAAAACTAGCGTAGACTTTCCTAGCTAGTTTGTTGTAGGTTGCTTACGATGTTGTTCAATTTGTGATGGTTGAAGAAAAAAGTGTCGTTATTGCTATTAGCCTTCGTGGTCACATTAGGATTAATGTAACCATGCCACTGTTAATGAACAAGCCTACACTGTTGCACTTGTATTGCATATTGCCTGCTTAAATATTTTTTTCAGGGGAGTTCCAGATTGACTCGATTAAAAACCATTTTATTAGTGAAATTCATTTTATAAAAATGATTGTGCACCAATTCTCTCTACTTAACATTTTCATCGCTCGAGTTCAAGTCTTTTTTTTCTCATAACATCCGATTCATCACTCAATTTTTCGAGCCAGTGCAAAAGTTAAGAGCCTCATTTTTTTTGCAACTTGGTTGATACAGTTGTCAACTACACACGATTCTGCGTGGGCTTTCACAAATTGTACAGGTGACAATCTCGTTCGTCCAAGTATACGTCAACCATAAATGACAAAAAATATTTAATCTATGTTATTGCCAGCTAGCTTGCAAATATTTTACAATTGCTAGGTCTAATGAGCATGAAACTATTTTAGTATCCGCTATTCGGGCGACTGGAGACAATTGTAGGCAGTTTCCTACAAACCTTGAAATGCTTCTCTGGGTAATATTTACCTTTCCTTGCTGCCTTCAAATAAATACTACTATCGATTTGACTCATCATTGTGAATATTTACTTTTAGAGTGGACATCTTGCCAGTTTCAGCGAGGTCAGTTACGTTTTGTACAAAATGAATTAGTTAAAATAAAGCGACCATGTTTTTTGTGTATACTGTTTTGTGTTAATCATTTATATGAAATTACTGTGTGTGTGTATGTGTATGGTTCTATCTTTAAGGAAATAGGATACATTGAAATTTGGCTACATCTGTTTAGATCCGTTGTTACGGGGTCCAATCTTGGCCGACACCTCCGTAATTTTTTGGGCGAGACTGACTGGAAGTGAAGTCTTGGGATCCGTACCTGTTCGATAGTACACGTTAAAGATCCATACTTAGGTAACAGGCCAAGTCTAGGAAAAATTACCGGGTCGCCGCCTCATGGGTAGGTTAGAAACGGAAATATGGATAAACCACCTTAAGAAATTGAAATAGCTCAAGAGAGAGGTGGGCTAGGATGTTTCATAATAAAGCAGGTGCTATTATAGTTCACGTTAGGAGCGCCAGGATAGCTTTCAAACAAAAAGCGGTAATTTTCATTTTTTAAATTTATCTTCGAAAAGATGTTTTAAATTTTACGTTTAAACAATCTTCGTTGCCGAGTTTCTAATTGTAGTCCTGCAATTCCCCACCGTTTTAGCAAATAGCGATAGTTGTACGATCATCGATTAAAAATATAAATAACGAACCAACCATTTCTTTTGATTCCTCCAAATTCATGCGCAGAGGCCATAGTATTGATTAATTCATTCGTGAGAAATATTTATTTATTTTACAGTTTAAAAAATTTTTTTTATAACTGAACGCGATTCGCATATTATATTTCTTTCCTGCATTGCATCTGCTTTCTGTGATTACATTTTTATAAGGGGCAGCACTAGTTACCGCTTTTTAGTATTACGTATCCCTTTGTAAGATTTTACAAAATAATTCAATAGAATTAAGAGTTAAAATATTACGATAGTTACGCTAAGGTTGTACATTGTGAACGTGTGCATCGCAGTCTCTAAGGAACTAAATATTCCAATTTTCTTTCTGCGATATTAACTTTGTTCAGCCTATTTGCAATATACGCACAGTACAGTTATAATTTACTTTACTTTGTGGGCACCAATTTTATTGGCAAGGTCGGGAATACGTCCTCCATAACAGTTATTCGTCAGCTAGCGTTGAGTCAATGTAAGTTCTGGTATGTGTATGTTGGTTGTATCGAATGTTTCCATGACAATTTGTTCACAAATTTCGAATAACAAAGAGCGACATCTCGCGACTGACGTCCGACCGACGGAATGTCACGAGTCTTTCCAGTCCAGGTTCCCACACTAGTTAGTGCAGTTATAATCTGTGTCACCAAAGTATTTGAGAGATTGTGAATTTATTGTCGTCAAAGTTATTGGCCGAGTTTAGCTGATTACCTCTTAATTTGGGACGTTCAGTGAAAGAAAATCGCCGAAGATGTCCGTGACTGAGAACGTCAAGGTTGCCGTAAGAGTTCGACCATTCATATCCTTAAAAATAATTCCTTGTTGAGAATTTGTCAGAAAATCATGGTTCTCTTAAACGTGTTAAAATTTGAATATATACGTAATTTCGTTTGCATCCGTATCTAAAATGTAAGTGTGCTTGATGTAAGTGTCAAATTGCTTTTTAAAAACTCATTCACTGAAGTGTGAGTCAAAGTGAAGGTATTGCTTTCACTGCTTGTTTCTTATGATATTATTACACAACTTTAATTGTTAATGACTGTCTAAAAGTATATCTGCAATAATGTACCGAGATTCTATTTAAAAAAATGTAAGAAAGGAAAATGCAGACGTTCAATTTTAAAATGTAAAAGGCGAAGTTTTCGTTTTTGAACTAGATGACACAGGTAATGTCTGAAGATTTAATGGAATCGAGTTCCAGATGATTTCTTCTATGCAAACAGATATACCAAAATAATGTTCTCCCTTTGCTAGTATTTCATTCCTAGTAATTAAATTCCAATGAAAATTATTTCTAAAATAATTTTGCAGTTAAATAATAAACACAAGAAACACTAGCGCTTTCGAGAGGGACCGCATTAGAGATCAATCTGAATCTTAATTAATTTTTCAATTAGTTATAGAGCACTTATTTTTCCAATAATTTTGTTTGATCAAGTGTCGATCCTTATGTGAACTTAGATGTGGTAACGGTTGCGTTGGCAACCAGCGCAAGACATAATGACTAACTAATCTAGCCTAATTTATTAGCGCAGTGTGATACTAGATTTATTAAACTTGCTAGATGGGTAACGTCAAATTATAGGACAATTAGTCTAACCGAGATCCAAGAGCTAATTA
Organism: Mycogona germanica; assembly: GCA_034698785.1. Taxonomy (NCBI): domain Eukaryota; kingdom Metazoa; phylum Arthropoda; class Diplopoda; order Chordeumatida; family Chordeumatidae; genus Mycogona; species Mycogona germanica. Next base: position 13,023 of record JAQGBY010000740.1, on the reverse strand, counting down.
GCTCTTGATTGGCATCATCAAGTGAACCGAACCCTACCATTTAATTACAAACAAATGGCAGATCAAATATGTGGGTTACCGCCTTGATGCTTGAATTTATCTACAGGTACGACTTAATTAGTGTACAATTGTTTCAATATTATCGACCTATTCGATGAAGTTTTCCTTGGAAGATTCTATTCAAACATCACTATAAATTAATTTTACTTTATTCACAAGTTTAACAAGTTTATCCACTTCGGTAGATAGTAGATGGTTCATTATTTCAGTATACGAACGATTATTTTACGAAAATAATATTTTATTTGAAATGTAGTTCATAAAAATGATTGGTTTCGGTTTTTAGGTCTGGCTTAGCAGCATATTATTATTTAGATATCTAAAAGCTGGTATATGAGGAACGATGCTCTCCATTTCAATTTTTTTACATTCAATTTGTAATATTCGTGTCATACTCGAGTATATAAGAATTTAATCAGCCCCACACACCATAATTCCTCATCAACCGCTCTAAAAGCTCAATATTTTACGGATGCGCAGTTGCCAGCGAATCGATTCCAACTGCAAATATCCCAAATCGATGTTCAATCGATTTTTTCTTCTTTCAAAAAGCTAAAACAAAAATCGGTGCGTTCCTGTTGTTATGTGCCAGTGTGCTACGCGTGCCAAGGTGTGTGTCGGTTACCAGGTATGTGACCTAGGTAACGCGCGCAATAACATTGGACTTGCACCGGAATAGGTGTAGCCCTATACGCGATTCACACGCACCAACATTATAACATTCAAATACAGTATATATATCTATTTACTGACGCAGATCATTCAACAAGTCTGTAAGCTCGTTCGCGTTTACGTGTATTGTATTTGTATTGAGTTTACACTCAGGGCAAGGTCTACAGTATACAACTCCATTAACCGATACCTCCTATAGCTAACTCAAGCGCTCGTTTTGGTCGAATCAGACGCCAAGATCAGGGTCAGATGCATTACTTTTAACATCACAGGATTAGAGTTAGGGGGAAGACAAATTTATCTTCGCATCAATCACAATATCTTGGATGAACACTTATTATATCCCTATTCGGCATAAAACGTACAGAAAGGGTGGCGAATTTTGATTAAAAAATATTTAATAAATTCAAGTGTTTGTTTGTTTAGTGTTGTTCCTAAATGAGAACAAGAATAAAGCGACCGACCGAGTCGTTGCGATGTACGTTCGGTTGATGACAAAACGGGAAATCGATAAATATTGATTCGAAATTCGTCACTCAAAATCGACAGCTTCGTATCCTCATGGGATCTCTAATGCATCCTCATTATGATGACAAAAAAACCCGAGCTTTAGGGAAAGTCTGGGATGGCAAAGACAATCTCAGTCTGTGCAAAGAATATTGAGAAACTTTCTCGATTTTTAAAAAAATATTAAAATACCAGTGTTTGGTCACAGGAGGAGGCACAACTGTACAGGAATCATGCTGGGCGGGAACAGAATTAATCGTGCTAGTTACCTGTGACGGTCACGTTAACCGTGACTGTTTTTGAAAGTCAAGGCCACCTGCTCCAGATTGACCGCTATAAATTTAACCTTAACTCAAACTGCGCTGCTAAGACAAATTAACTGCCCCTCAAAATCAATTTTAAAAAACCTTACAGTAGCGAAAATAATTCATAATTAATAATAATACATGTTGAACGAGTCTCAAGTTTTTACAGTTGAACGGCAAAGCGAAAGTCATGCAGCGAAGCATGATCATAATCAGGGGGAGCTTTACGTTGGTAATGATTGCAACCTCCTTAGTTACTAAGAAGAAAACTAAAATCTCCAATAAAATTGGAACATAGTAGAGTGTTGTCTAATGATTCTTCTTAAAATAATATCTATCTCGGCGTGTTCCAGAACACTTTCCAACTCCTTAGTTACTAAATTGTGTTTCTAAATCCGAGGTCATAGGAAGTACCATACCAATGTCGTCATTGGATAATTTTTAAGTTAGTTATGACGTCTGCCCCCACAGTTAGCACATTTACCTGTTTTTTACAAATTACAAATTTTACACGCAAGCAGCCCCCAAGAGAGTGGCCTAAGGAGGGGTAATTGTAATTGTAATTGCAATCTCCTGTGAGAGCGAGCATAGTCTGGTTGACGTTGGTGCGCCTAGTTTGTGTGTAGACTAAGTCTCTGGGTTTCCAGGTAACCTACAATCCATTTTGGTAACAACGTATACTTGTACGAGTATATTATTTTTCTAATCGAACGGTCTATTACTGTACATAGCTAGTTACGCACGATTTCCTTCCAGTTAAGTCAACAATATTCAGCACAAATTAAACAGTAACTTCGTGTCTATTGCTTATTTGAGATCAATTTTTACCTGCGCACCTGTTCGGCACCGGTCTTAAAATTGATCAAAAATGCGTATTTTTAGACCGCGTCTAGCACTTAACAAAATAGACGATGAGTGACAAAACAATTTTTTACCAGTAGTCAATAATTAGCAAAGTGCCAATTAATTAATAACTTAGGGTAAATTTGATCGACACAATTAGGTGACCAAAAATAAAAATACTCCGCCCTGCTTCATCTGAAAACATCAATTAACATTTTAATGATATAGTTTTAGAAATTCAACACCTTCTTACGTGTCAATCAACCTGCACAGCCCATTGGCTTTTTTATTTATGAAATCGTCCTACGAGCTAATAAGGCACCTTAGTTCTGTATTGTTGAACATTTTTGAGAGTCTATATGCTAATTTGTATATCACTTTTGTATTAACATATCTTTTATATAAACGCTGGATGAGGCTTTGTTTCTACAGAGTATTAGCATAAACAAATTGACTTTAAAGATTTGCTTGAAAATGCTTTGACGGATCATTTAGCAATAAATTAAACAAACAATTAAACAAACTGTTGATCGGATGTGACGTAATAAATTTGGAAACATGGCCTCCCAATTGTCAGATTTGATGATCAATTTGAACCTTCAAACGTGGCGACGTCACGTTCTCTGCGTAAAAGTGTACGAGTGTACGTCAACACGGCGAAAATGAACTTTCAAAAATTATAAAATATGTAACAAAATATTTGAAAATTGAAAATTGTTAGCGTCGAATACATGTGTATATTCTAGCTTGTTAATTCTATTACTATTTCCTCAGAGACAACCGACAGTGGAATAGCCTTTAAGGAGTCTCAAATGAAGACTGTTAAAATAGGGCAATTCAACATTTATCCCAAATAATAAACCCGATCTGGTTGCGGGTACATATTGTAATTGTAATTGAATTAATTGTTTCTTTCGCTGTTCTATGTAATTTAGGCGAATCTTTAGCATTTCAAGTATTTGCTATTGTCTTGTCGGATAGCCGTAACGTACCCACAAATTCCTTAACTGTACACACAATAATCGTGAGCTCGAAAGGGAGACAAAATGCGTTATTTCCATGAACAACAATGTGACCAGCGTGTCAAAGCCCGACAGCCAGGAGAAACCGCTCAGCTTCACCTACGACTACAGCTATTGGTCACACGATGGCTGCGCGGAAGATAGTTCCGGTTTTTTCAAGGCCGACCCTAGGCACCCCAACGGCAGCAAATTCGCTGATCAGGTCTCAGGAAATACTTTTACAACTTCCACATTTCTATTCTATCTATCTCTTACATTCCTAATATTAAAACGTTTTTAAAATTTAAAATCGGGCAACTCGTTTCGATAATAATTAAATAGCACCTGAATTCATACTAATTCAAGTTTCAAGAAAATAAAAACGTATTATACGAAAAGTTGCTTAACTAAGACGTTTCTTTTTACGTCTTTTTACTTAAGTTACAATAAGTTACAAAATATTATTTTGTTTAATGGTAAATCTTACATAAATTATTCAAAATTGTTTCTAAAAAAAGAAAATACTTTTACTTGTTTAGTGATCACAATTTCTAAAAAATATTGCAACTTTCTTATGAATTATTTAAATAAAATGCAATAACTAATAAGTGTTTGATAATTTTCGTTTAACATATGCAACAGAATAAAGTGTTTGACGATTTGGGCCAAGGAATGTTAAAGAATTGCTGGGACGGTTACAATTCTACCTTGTTTGCTTACGGACAGACCGGTTCAGGGAAATCCTGGTCAACATTTGGAGTTAAGCCTAATGATGGTGAGCATATTTCCGACTGTTAGTGCCAAAGATAAAAATTGATTTTTTAAATTTTGTTGAGGCAATACGATGTGCATCTCGGTCATGATTATCAATATGATGTGCAAGAAAAGGACAATTGGAATACAATAATCAACTGTATACATGTGCTTTATGCTATACCTGGTATATTATACAAAATACGTCCTATTTTTAAAACGACAGGCCTCGTTCCTATATTTTGCCGAGAGATGTTTAAGGGAATCGCAGAAAGGAAGATGTCAAAAAGTTCCGGAGAATATGAGGTATTACTTTGTGATATTCGAGTCTGGTTTTCATTCTTGCAAAGCGCATATTATCAGACAAATTTATATTTTAATTATGTGACCCTAGGTGACATTTACTATGCTTGAAATTTATAACGAAATCGTGTTTGATCTGCTGAAACCCAGCTCCAACGTTAAAGTGGGACTTAAAGTCAGAGAGAATGCTCAAAAAGGATTTTACGGTAAGATCTTGTATTACACTGAAATTAAATTGAGGAGTTTCAGATTAAAATCACATATTCGCGGATATCTACTTTCGGTTGGCTAGCTCTAAAAATTCTATCTTTCAAATTAGGCCAAACTAACTAAACCAACTTGTAACTAGACCAAAGAAAACCTACATAATTCCACAACTTATACATTTATTTGTTTTTTGTGTATTTAAGAGTATCAACAAATTTATATTTAATTGTATTAGCCCTATTTTATGTTGTTATTCAGCCATACATAAGATAAGAATAACAAATACATAAGATTTTGTATTACACTGAAATTAAATTAAGAAGTTTCAGATTAAAATCACATGTTCGATCGCGGACATCTACTTTCGGTTGGATTTCACTAGGATGCATTTTCATATTTTTCTATTGAATTTCGCACCGAATAGCCGAAGGATTGACTCCATTTCCGGTGGCGAGTGTAGAGTCGCTGTTGCAGAAGATCGAGCAGGGAAAAACTAATCGAAGCATAAAAGCCACAAAGATGAACGACAACAGCAGGTAAACGAAACCATTCGACAGAATAAATCGGATTCGACGTATGATTGTGAAAGTTGTTCAATGAATATTTTAATTTTATCAACATTTCATCAATTCCTCAATGAAAATATTACTACATAATAAACACAGACATCATAATTGTTGTTGAGAATATCTCTTTTAATACCAATGTTTTACAGTCGTGCTCACACAATTGTTGGAATAACTCTGCTTCAGAAGGGCAAAGACGCTTCGGGTTCGGTACTGACCAAGGCTTCACTCATTAACTTGGTGGATCTTGCTGGAAGGTTAGATTAATTCCATAGTCAGAGTCTAGAAGTTATTTTAGAAACTGATCTACTAAACTCTATCCTCGTAACAGTTCTGCAATCACGATTTCAGAAAAACAGAAAATCAACATTACATGTATTTATTTCGTTCATCAAATTTTAATCTAATTTCATTCGTCACATTTTAAAATTACGGATACCGTGGAGCTAGTGTAGATTTTAGTGGGCGCTAAATTATAATCATATTTTGGGCACGACTCTCTTAGCATAAATTAATTAACATATTGTGTTCGGAATTGCAGCGAGCGCGTCTCCAAATCGGAAGCCACGGGCAGCGTGCTGAAAGAGGGCGCTGCGATCAACCAATCCCTGAGCAACCTGGGAATCTGTATTCACACCCTGGCCGAAGGAGGATCAGGCAAAGGTCAATGCATAGACGTGCGCGGAGTGGCGACAGGGAGCGCTGCCGGCGCCAACCGCCGGCATCTTTGATGACGTGCGCATAATCAACCGCGATCCTGGCTCCCTCTCGCCGCTCCCGACAAGTGAAACCTCCCTCCCTCCTCCCACCGTCTTATGCAAAGTGCTCTCATTCATATGCAAATGAGGTATTCTTAAAGAGATGCGACGTGTATCGCGGTGTGTGTCTGCAAAGGCGGTCAAGCGGATTGTGCTTACAGAGTGGACAAAAGTGGCGACTTGCCTGTATGCATGAATGCACACATGTGCACATACTGTTCGCATAAAGCGGCCAAAATCATCAGAACATTAAAATGAAAATAAAAAATAGATTACAAATGTTACTGGCCATAATGAATGACTTGTTGTTTCGAAGGTGTTTCGTTAGATGATTTAAGCTTTTGCAATTGTCTTACTATATTTTTGTGAAAGCAACCGACTTTAATAAAACAAAGAAACTATTAAAAAAATTGTATATTATATTTTTTTCTCTCCATTTTACTAAGAAATAACAATTTTACCAATCTGCACATTGTAATTGGAACAACATGAAATATTGTAGAATTTAACATAGACGATCTTTATTTTGAATGATCATTACAGTGGTTCCCTACAGAAACTCTGTGCTGACTAAGCTTCTGTGCAATGCTCTTGGTGGAAACAGCAAAACAATTATGGTGAGTCGAAATCTTTCTCCAAATAACCTGATTACCAGAAAAACATTAAAATTGACATTGTATTTTAAAGTTTGTGTTAAGTCAAAGAGCGCACCATATCAACAACAATTTTGTTTCAGGAGCTGATTCGTAGAATCAAATTTCAATAATTAATGCTAAATTTAAAATTGTTCTCTAATTTCGTTAGATGGTCGATCACTCGCTGTTAAAAACTCTTTACTGTATTTATCTTATTTAGATCGCCGCAATAAGCCCTGCAGGCTGGAATTACGATGAGACAATTTCAACACTGAGATACGGTAAATATACGACGATTATTCTTTGAATATATCAAAATTATTGATGATTGATGGTTACAATAACTTGAAATATTAATTCAAACGTTGGACATTCTGATTTGCTGTGAGCCAAATAAAATAAATAACACACTTTGGTTGTGTTCGACAGCTGACAGCGCTAAGCGAATCAAAACGGTGGCCACCGTCAATTCGAATCCGACCGACAAAATCATCTTGGAGCTGAGAGCGGAGAACGAGCGACTCCTGAAAATGCTAAACAGTGGAAATCTGCCCTCGTCACTCATGGTCAACGATGCCAATAATGACGGTAAGCATGTTGATTGCACTTCCACCAAATCATCAGATGACCATCACCAAAGACCATTGTAGATATATACACACACACCTTCCCGTGAAGTCCCCCAACTTCTTGGGCAAAGTGCAAAAATTGTGCCAACTGTAAGCTGCGAAAGAATCCCTGATTATTGTGTCTGTTTGCGGGCTGAATTTCCATTCCTTAAACCCAATTATTCCGCCATTTACCAAGACGATGTAATGATGTATGAAGCGCAATATTTTAACTGTCGGCATCGCATTCTTGAGCTAAGCTGTAACTATAAGAAGAGGTCATGGTATTTTATATACAGTATTAACAAAACGGGAGGGGGGGGGAGGGAAGGAGAGGATGGGAAGCATGAACAATCTAGAATTAAATTCACCCCCTCCCCCCAAAGAACCTCAGCCTCTATGTAAGTCCAGGTGTAAATTATGTCCCAACTGGGTAACATATGCTGGGCTCGTATATTTTGAAACTAGGACTTACAATCTACGCTCTGCCGTTGTGTTTAACGCACAAAGTTAATTGCTATTTTGTCGTTGTCCGAAAGCAATTTTAAATCGAGGAAAGTCCCGTTGTAACTACTTTCCGAGATTCCCCGGAGTATTCTCCGGGGCGGTGTTAAAAGTTTCAATTCCTAGGCGTGTGTCTTGCAAACGAGCGCAACGTGCGGCCTGTGCCCATGTGAGACTAAGCGCTATCCGCAAAAGACGAGAGGGGTTGCAACGTATTTGGGGGGTGGGTGGGTGGTTGGGTAAAGGTCGGTGGGCGGTGTATGAAAGTGGGAGGAAGGGGTTGAGGATGGCGAGAGACGCAAAACTAATTTCGTCTCTTGCTGCTTAGTACCAGTGATTCCCGATCTTGTCGGTTCCACTAAACTTCCTGTCCCACCATGTGGCAACAAAATGAACACTTCGATGCAAACGACACTTTCCGACATCCAAAATCCACTTTCCGGATAATTATTTTAGGAGTTTTAGTTTCTCAATCGTTTCAAGTTTCGCTCATAATAATATACATAATTCAGAATATCGGAATCAAATGTTCTTGGAGAGGGCGCTGATGTCACGCCCCTGGTGTTATATTAATGAACTATTATTCAATATGATGCTATTATGAACATTATTATTGAAGACAGCGGACATAACGCAATGTCTTATTCAAAATGGTTACTGTATATAACAATGAAGATTCTGCCAATTTTTGTATGTCAATATTCATCGGAGATTGACACAAAATTGAAGTTTCTTGGTTAAACGTTTTTTCAATTACGCTTCGAACACTCTGAATCGGTTCCATCACATCCGGTCAATAGTGAGCAATTAGGTCTATTGGACGAGACGTGCCTAAGTGATATATCGTTTGGTAGCCGCTGACCTATCGCGTAATGCCTGCCTACTTGTTATTCGGCGGTATACCGTATTTGCGTTGGTACGCTGTAATTTGCTGGGTCTTTATCCTTGATATATTAGACAATTAAAAATCCTAAGGTTAAGTTGCACGTAACCTCTCCCTTGTTCTCTCCACTACTACCATCTACTTCTCTCATCTGACCACGAAATTATTGCATTTTCTAGGCGCGACGCGAAAGCCGGCCGTCCCATGTTCGTAGCCAACCAACGCAAGCGAATAGTCTAAACTAAATGACAGTACATGTACACTTAGTACATGTACATGTATTGTTACCTACACATATGTACGTATGCACAGTTGTAGTGCGAGCATAGTGAAATGGGCCACCGTGGTGCAGCTACCTATTGTTTGTTGGATTCGGTGACAACAACCGAAGGCTCGGTTTCATATTTCAAGACCAATTTAATCGGTGAATATTAATTTACGTACCAAAGTGATATTCGGTTTCCTTCTAACCCGGTTAGGTCACGAAATTGCTTATAATTAACGAACACCAGCGAATAAGAAACGTGAAACGTTGTTTACCAATTACAGTCTATTTCAAGACCACTTCCATTTAGTAACTACTCGTGCATTTAGATAAACCCCACGCCATAACAAATTTTAGTTAAACAGGCCGAAAATTCTGGATACTAAAAATATATATTTGCATAAATTGTCTGCCAACTGGTATAATCACATTTTTAGACTTATCCAATTTGAAAATTTAGTGTACTGTTTTGAATGTTTATGAAATTTTATCCTAAACAGCCAATAATTTAAAAGTTGGATCGTTAGCTGGAATGTTCCTAATTAATAAGTAATCCAAATATTTAGCAAAACTGCTATCATTCATTTGTAAGAAAGGTTTCTTAAGGACAAAAATGAAAACGCATCTGTTAAAGCATGCATTCTTATGGCATAAGAAAAAAACACATTAAGAATATACATCCGTTAAAGCATGCATTCTTATGGCATAAGAAGAAAACGCATTAAGAATATACATCTGTTAAAATATGCAAGCATATATATATACTCTGAGTAGACAAAATTATTTTTCTGAAGTGTGAAAGAAGTTTGGAATAAATTTTTGAATGTTGCGAGCAGCGTCGTAGCATGTCTTGAAATGGAACAGGACGCCCGCAGTCGCAATAAAACCAAGGAGGGGGAAACTTAGTTGTTAATTTAATGCATTAATTCGGCGTAGACAAGCAAGCAGGCGCACATTTATAGCGGACCGACGCGCGTCTTTCGTCCAACCCCCGAACCAGCAGAATGCGCGGCGGCAGATAGAATAATAATGGTCAAGATTCCTCTAACGAGGTCCTCTGGAGCCGCGCAGCCGCAGTGCACATACGAAACGTCCAGCCAGCCGTCTCGTCTTTTCTGCATGTACGTACGTGTACATGTCGCTACGTCGGACCACATTTATAGGGAACTGCGACAGACCTGCGACCTCCATTAGCATGGACTGGGGGGCGGCAACTGACCACGAACAGCGCCACCTTTAGGAAGGATTTGTTAAAAAATCCGTGAATAAGTTTCAAAGATATGACATACAGTTGAAACATGTAGTATGGATTAAAAAATATGTTATCTAGCAAAACCAGCAAACCTAACCTTACCTAATCAGTAAAACCTAGCAAAATCGCGGTTCGATTCCGGCCGACACCTTTGGAATTTTTCGGGCGAGAGAAATTCCTTAAGGCGCCTTCCTTCGGAATGGAAGTAAATCCGTGGGAGCCGTGCCTGTACGATGTCAGGTACACGTTAAAGATCCCTACCTAGGTAGCTTATACTAAGCCTGGGCTAGGCAAAATTACCAGGTCGCCTCCTGGGGGGTTCTAGTTCTAGTTCTGGACATCCTTAACAAATAGCTCAGATACAACTGGTCGTTCGACCCCCGCCCCTCTCTTGGGGGCTGCTTGTGAGTACATATTGTAATTGTAATTATCCATTCGATACGAAATGAATGTGAAAATGATTATCGGAATCGATCGCTTTCAGACAGACATCTGTAAAGCTTGTTTTAAAGAATCTTATACAACTGTTGATTGTTTTACGCAAATCTATGGTAACAACAATATAATGCAATAGACTATGAATTTGTCAAGCTCTTAATCGAATTGACTTCCATTGTTTGGAGATTTGATTGGCCTCCCTAAAATTAATATAGTATTTTGCATGAATTTTAAGTACTATCGTATTATAAACCTGAACTTTAACGAAATTATTATACTAAACCAAACCATTTTAAGGATCCAGATCGGGGGAAAAAATATTCGTCATTGTTTCACTTTCAACTATTGCAATAGTTCTTGAACGACGCGCCGTCATGCAGGCAAAGCACCATTTAGGGGGAGCTTTTCCAGCAGAGGTGCAATTCACACTGAAAAACTGGCCTCCACCAGACAACGTGAGCCGTATTCAGCACAATTCCACTTAACACACCATTGTTGAGAGAGGATCAAGAAAATGTTGTCAAATCAAACAGTATATAGTTCGATCTTGCCAAATCTCGTCATATTAATTTATCCCGCGCCGCGGCTCTAGTCGGGGCTCAGACGCCTTTCTAAACGCGAACCTCACTCGCCCCCAAAGTTACACACGAGCCTTGAACGCATCGTACATAAGCCTACATCAATATGCAGAAACATCGCATCTTTCGCGCACTTTCCATTTACTTTGACAGGGAAACCGTTAGCGATGGCCGCCCATGTATATATATATATATATATATATATAGACGGCAACAGACGTGATGTCACAGGCCAAAACCGAGCCGCATAGATTTGCAACTCGCGCGCCCACACGTATACTTTATGCCCGGGCGTATAATCTGAAGCCATTTCCGAAGCGTAAGCCATTTATAGTCACAATTTGTATACTTAGAGAGAGTTAGAGAGGGCGAGAGAGAGATAGAGAGAGAAGAGAGAGAGAGAGAGAGACCAGTGTGCCATTTACGGTTCCGCATGGACATAAAATCTGGTCTCGGTTCCTCTGGTTGGTTCGGGTCAGTTCCGGCAACGGCTGTGGCCCAACTAAAGTTGGCACGCGCGCGGGTTCACAGTGGGTAACCTCCCTCGCTACAGAAACGTAGCCGATTGGTTGCCGAGAGATTTTTCAACTTTAATTATGGCAACCGAGTGTGTACGTACGTACCCCCGGTTCTCTCTGTATACACAGTATTATATCAGTTTTCGAATGTGCGAAAGCGGCGCCTAATATTGGCCACAATCTTTGCGCCGATTCGATTACCAGGCCGTCGTACTTGGCCGTTAATATGCGTCAGATAGCTGCCGGAACCGGATTTTGCATTTTTAATTATCAGGCGTGATAGTCACTAGATGGCGTTGTCAATATGCCAATTTTGCCCAAAGCTTGAGTTGTTCTTTAAAATTTTAATTCTGTTAATATGTCATAGTTCATTATAATAAAATGGGGATTGTCTCCGGGACAGCACCGGACGAAAAAAGACGAAAAGAGTTGGCGAAACTCACAAATACAATAATAGAAAACACTCTATTATTCGATTAGGATTACTATCTGAGAACCACTGCAACTGACGACAAAAGGTGTATTTGTGAGTTTCGCCAACTCTATTCGTCTTTTTTCGTCCGGTGCTGTCCCGGAGACAAATGTCCCATTTTATTATTGTATTTCAAGTCATCATGCTTCATACGATCATGCCTCTTCTTAAATTTTTAAAATAGCTTATTATTTTTACGAGTCCCAGCTCATAAAACCTCACCACTGATATTACGACAGTTAAAATATAGAATATTAAATTTTCACTTTAGCCATTTGAAAGCGCAACCAGCGGCGGCATTTGGAACCAGGTATTGCCACAAGATCAGGCGCACACCGTTACTAACTACACGTGTTTCCGGTCGACATCTTCGGAATTTATCGAGCGAGAGAAATTCTTTCACGCGCCTTCTTTCAAAATAGAAGTAAAATCACGACCCGTACCTGTACGATATCGGGACGTTAAAGATCACTTTCCTAGACAGCCTAGGTTAGACAAAAATTTCCAGGTCGCTCCCTAGGGGGTTATAAGATGCTCAATCACCGGTGAACCCCCTTAACAAACAATTATTAACACGTGTTTCAGTTCATATCAATAAAATCAATTTTGGTTTAAAACATAAAAAAGATTCGCTTTCTTCAAAAATATTCAAAGATCCAGTAATGGATTCATTTCACTGAACACAGAATTGGAAGTGTGGCTCAATGACCAACAAGTAAATATTCGTGGTGGTTAAATGCCAATTTCAGTTAATGCGGATGATCGATTAATTGCATAATTCTTCCAGGAAATCATTAATTGCGCTAGATTTTGATTAAACAATTACAATATGTACCCACAAGCAGCCCCCAAGAGAGGGGCCTATGGCGGGGGTCGAACGACCAGTTGTATCTGA
>JAQGBY010000739.1:0-38039 GCA_034698785.1 Mycogona germanica | reverse complement strand
GAGCCAAAGCCCGCGCCGGGAATCGAACCCGGGACCGCCGAACCGCAGTCCGTCATAAACCAACTGCGCCACGACGGTCTAGAGTTGAGGCGTCGGCGCGTTTCGAATAATAGTCGATGACACCACCAACTCTGCGCCGTAAGAAGTAGGACACTGGTCTGGCAAGTCGTCATCGATTTTGTCTACGCGCGTTAACAGCCGCGACACTGGCGCCGCCATCGGCGGTCACGCGTACCACCACCACTACCACCACCGCTCGGGTTATCGAGCGAGGATTGTTGCGAGAGAGCGAGGTCCTTGTCCTTTTCGCTGGCCCAACGGTGCCGGCACACAAAAGAAAATGGGGGACGGACTTCGAGCACATTTTCCGTAACGAGCGCGTCGAAAGCGAGATCGAACCGCAGACCGCGTGAAATGTGACGAAATGGGGCCAAAAGGCGTGTTCTTAACCACCCCCACCCCACCACCACCCCGTACGGCCACGTCGAGAGATGTTTGCCAATCCTAGAGCACCACGAATCGGGGCTGTCCTGTAACGGAGCCGCCAATATCGAGACAGTAGTTCCGACAAAATAATATCTTATGTCCTCACCAGAGTGCGCTGCGCAACGTGTATCAGATATGCGCATGACTTCTCTTGAAAAGAGATATAAGAGATCGCCGGTGAACTTGCCCCGAAGGTGGTTCACCAAATCTCAATTCATTTAATCGAGATTCACTTGATGGAACAACTCCATCTGCACTCCAACTGCATCAACAAATCTTGATTCTCTGGAATGAAGGGCCCTACAAATTTAATCAGATCTTCTGAAATAATTAATCAAATGACATGAATATTTTTTGATATTAGAGTAAAATAATATGCGAACATTTCGGCTATTTCATTTTTTGTTCAGAATATCTTTAGCTTTGCTCAGGTTTGAACTCGCGCGCGCCACTTTTATTTGCTCCAGACGCGCAATTTTGTTGTCATCTGTTAGTTGCGCGTTTCGAAGAATTTCAGATGTTGATCTTGATTAATTATTCGGTAAATAGATAGTGAATTCATAATCTGTTTGAAATTTTTTGTTCTAAAGACTTGTTGTGATCGATCTTCCTGTTTTAACACAAGCTCGAATTCGCGCCCGCCACTTTTGCTCTGACGCGTCAATGACGTTTTCATCAAATTCATTCCACGACTGGTGGATTCGATGACAAAATTCTTCAGTTGTGATATCTTCAGATATTTGTTTATCGTCAGTCATCTGAAATGTCTCAAGAAAGTAGCTGAAACGCGCAACCAACAGAGGGCAGCATAATTGCGCGTCTAATGGAACATACGAAAAATGTTGCGCGTGAGTTCGAGCCTGTGTAAAGAGAAAGATAAAAATTTTGAACAAAATGAAATAGCCAAAATGTTCGAAATATTGTTACTCTGCGCGACTGCGAGAGCGAGCACTAATTAATTATCCTGATAAATACAAATTTATGTTGTCGCTTTCGTTGATTCAAATGAAGATGAAAAGTTCATCTCGATTTTGTGACATTAGTGCAATTGAACCATTGCTTGAAATAGGAAACGATAAAAAAGTATATTGCTTTTTGAACGAATTTCGTGAAGATATCAAACGTACTCAAATACCGACAGGATATGATGAATATTTGCTCAAATAAATACATATAAAAAAGCATTACCGCTTGTGGGTACTTGGGCAGCTGGCCGTGTTGCCCTGGGCACCTAATAATTCTATTGTAATCGTAGGTCAAATGAACAGTGGCGTTCCCTTTCTCCTCACCCCCGCAATACATTCGTGGAACAGCAAAAACAATTGGCTAAGTAAATATAAACAGGTGTGACCGACGAACGCAAAAAAAAAAGACAGAACATCTGCTTCGATGGCGAATGAAACCAACTCTCTCGAGCACCAACGTAAAAATGGGAAAACATGTCAAAATAGTGCCCTTTTTTTGTTGTTGCACATGTGGATGATATAGGGACCTCTTGCATGGCTTCCCGATATTAGGGTTGCGTTCAACTGTTAGGTCGCGCGTGACGTTAGCACATAGTGGAAAAACTGAAAAGCAGACTTGCCTTCATGTCGATGGACTTCCAAAGTTACATGCGATTATTCTTGATGAAATATGTGGTGGATATTTAGACTCATTCTCTGATTTTCCTTACCTATTAATTATGTGACTAAAGTTAAATAAATATGGCGGCACAACTGGTTTTATTATCCTATATTATAAAACTAAGGATTGGATTTTCCTGTTCGGAGACTAACTCTCGAACGGTTCAATGAAATTGCATCAAATTTTACATATGTATTTATTTAGTACATCACCATAATTCGCTAGCGACGGAATTTCAGATCTTGATTTTCAGCATTTCATAATAAAATAACCGTTACGAAATTCTGGATAATCTTCCTTTCGCTTCAAACTTAAAAAATGGCGTCTCCACATCAAAAGCATGACGTCATCGATTTCACGAGACAACCAAGCACACCAGATAACAGTTCCAACCAAGCACACCATACCACATACTATTACCGGAATCATATTTTCAATATAAAAATAAAATAAAATAGCAATATTAAAAAACATAAAATAATCAAATAGATATTTTAAAAATGATTCTTTTTCAATTTAACATAGCAATTGGCAAACGATTGAAAATCCAAATTTTTAAATGCTTCACATTTAACGTTTGCGTTTATCGTGTAAACGTTAAATAGCCGGTAAATTTAAACAATTAATTTTTTTATTTCATTAGTGGTTACTGAAAACCCAGGCAAAGCCGGGCAACATTCTTGTAAAGTATAAGTGAGATGATTTGATTTATTTAATGTCTAAGTTGTTTAAAAATAATCCAGTTTGCTAAGCCATATCATTATGATTTTATTTTAATTCTTAAACAATTTGACGCACTCGTGCAAAGAATAACGGACATTTAAAATTGAAATTATGAACTCGAAAATAAAATTTGATTAATGCCCAAATTCATTATGCAACAACATAGTAGCAATCATATTTAATTTAATCTCGGGAAGGGGTTGAACTAGGGAAAACGAGCGTCACGATTTCTTAATAACCTTGTATACTCTCGTCAATATCTCGCATGTCATTAAGATAGAAGTAGGTTGGCCTTTGGGCGTGGACGCGTCCGTGCACAGACGTATGTAGGCTTATAAGTGGAAAGTGTAGCCTACAACCACAGATTGATAATGTAGGAGAGAGATTTGAGATAGACCTACGCCTTTTTTTATATTTTTAAATGTGCATGAGAGTGAAACCACATGAGTGGTCTAAGCGCTAGTGTGTAGCCTGTGCTTGTAGCGACCGCCGCAAATCTCTCGAGTAGGAGATTTGAAACTATTTGCTGTACGTAAAATGTGACTTCAAATTGTACTTGTAGATAGATTGCAAATTAGCTTGAAACCCACTAATTATTATTTTTTGGTTTATTATTATTATTTTGTGTTCAGTTTTGGTTGTTCTCATTTTCAAAAAGCAAGTCCATCGTGTTCAGAGACGATTGGATAATATATTGAGTTAATGTCTTCACTGCTTTCGATGAGCAAACGCCACCCTTACGTTAAACCGTGTTACACTTACTTTATCATATCTGAAGTTAGTTACGAGTTACAAGTGCTTTATGCAAGACTCAGGTTGCCTTATGCATACCAAGTACAAGAAATTTGCCTTTGCCGAAGCTGAGAATTTTCATTGTAGTCTATCCTTATTAAATAATAGTTATGCTATTATTTTATTTGAAGAGTTTGTCGCCGACTCTGTTCGTCTTATTTCGTCCGGCGCTTTCCCGGGCACGACTTGCTATTTATTATACGCTGTATATATTCAAGACGTCCCATTCTCATTATTTTTGATTGGTTGGTCTGTAGGCGGCGCTGGTAACCACATTGGGTGGGCCAACGCGTTTTACCGATAGCGGTTTCACCCTTCCGCCCTCTATCTCTGTTCTTACATCTCCTTTGATCAGTCGGGGCCCGTAGGTGGCGCTGGCGTTATCTAAACTGGGTCCCGAATGGGGTGAGGGCTGTTTGCCAAGAGAGATTAAAACGAGAGCGCGCATATATATCGTCGGAGGGGTGGAGGAGGTGCATGGGGCCACCTCCTCCTCCTCCTCCTCTCCATGACGAAGGTGGAGGGGGAGAAGGGGCGCGTACACAAAAAAAAAGGTGGTTAAGACAAAAGGGGAGCAGGAACTGCGCACGTGCCGTTTGGCAAACAGGACAGACGTTTGGCGAACTCTTGGAGTGGCGAAAACCCTAGCCCGATTATAGGACGGATAACGATTTTTCTGTCACATCTGTCGTGACAGTTGTCCCCCCTCTCCTCCTTCGCCTCCTCTCCAGGGCACATGTGGGGTTCTTCGGCGAGGGCCGCGTTCGCCTATACAGGCGAGAGGAGACACGGGTTCCCGCAAATAGGCTCGAAGGGGGGAGGAGGACATGGGTGGAGAACCAGGTCGCCATCGTTACACCACATACTCGTCTACTCGTACCTATCAGGAAATTGGGGGGTGGAGGTGGGGGAAAGATCCCGAGCAACTTCACAATTTTTGAAACGACTAAATCAAATTTACAAACCACTTATTCACTTGCCCTTAGGGTTGATTTTCCGTGGTGCGCAGAAGCGGCAATCGGCAATTGAAAGCGCCATTCGCCGACAGCACTAAGACCACGTATCTGTCCGCAAAATGCTGCGCCGTATAATACCCGAGCAATGAGTGATTGCCTGCTTACGAGGGGTAATGTGCTTTGCCTGCATCAAAACGCGTAACAATGTTCATGTGAAGGTAAGTTGGGGGGGGGGAGTAGTCGGATCTTCTATAACTATATTTTTTAAACAAATTGTAAAAAGGAGAAATCTATCGGAGCAAAATTGTCAATATAGGATTCTCATAAAGAAATATCAACAACAAGACATCCCGCTTCAAGAAAATTGTTATTAGATGTCTCACCTCTAAATAGTGGCGGAGCAATTGTAAAAACCTTTACGACCGTTACAACTATGAATGTGTATTGATCAACAAAATGGCGCGCCCATTGTTGTCCAGAACAATGTTACGAAGATTTTACGCTAGTTCTTTCAACAACAAAAAAATGGCCACGCTCGGCCGGGCAATTTACAATTACCATCCCCCAATTAAAACCCAACAACTGTGTAACTGTATTACTTGGCCACCAATTTTTTTTTAATATAATCTACATTATACTGTATATACCACAGCAATTATAGCAGTGTTTGATGGCCACGTTGCGGTCGTGATGAAATAAATCCTCGTTTGGACAAGTGATTTTTACGGGTCGCAATAATTACGCAACGGCCACGCGGCGCTATTATATTTTTCTTCAACGAAGTCGTAACCTTTTTTTTTGCTTGTTGACGTAACGACATCATGATGATGTGTCAGTGGGTCGATTCGAGTCAAACTTACCTGTCGCGTCGATCAAACAACCCATCGCGCACACACTGTACATGATTCACGATGCACTTCCACACCCTCCTGAGACACCACACTTCATTAAACCTTCCCCGGATTTTAGTGACGGGATTCACGTACCCTAAATTGGAAGAATAGTGAAGAAATATTGCGATAGAAACAACGATTATTTCCTTCCCCACCACACATTTATTAAAATTTAGCTGGAAAGTTCGACCAGTGACTGACAATTCACGCCGCCTAAATTTCCATCATCATCATCGTCGAAACTAGCAATAAAATTATCATCGTTAGTGGGGGGGATTGAATCCGCCAAAACAGAACTCAATTCATACACACCGCTAGGTGCGCTGGGGGTCCATTTTGGTCTCAATCTTCCTCAGTGGAGTTTATCTTCACCAATCACAAGTTGAGGATGCTTGGGGAGATAAACTCCACTGAGGAAGATTGAGTCCAAAATGGGTCCCCCCTTGGGAACGTTTAAAAGGCGACTTTTCAAACTCTATCGTCTATTTACGGTACTAAAATCTGCGAAGAACCTGACTTAATTCTAAAGAGCGCTAGGAGCGCGACGCGAGTGCTAGGTTCAAAGGGTCTCAGGAGGATCGCAGATGTGACCCAGGTGAATGACGGGGCTTCGCTGAGTTTTTAGACGGTCTCTGGCTCGGTTTCTGTGCACCGGCATCGGAGGTTAATATCCTCCCGTAACTTTCTAGCCCAATTAGCTGTGTGTGGCGTGCGTGGTTGGTGCGGATATTTTTAGCCGCGCATGCGCGGAGCAGCGCTGCCATTTTTTTTTTCGGTCGCGTTTAAGCAGATTTCGCTTTTGACGTAATCTATATTTACGTTGACTCTGTGTATGGGATAAACACAGGAAGGATTGCGTGCGGCGATGCGATCGCATCCAGAGTTCTCTATACCCGTTACCGTGTGCTCGTATTTGCGCGTAGGAGGCATTTCTAACCTTTTGACCGCGCTCCGCTCAAACAGGACAAAAATAGACAGAGATTTCTGTCTTTTTTATTTGTTCGGTCCTATGACGCAAATGTAGTACTAGCCACTGGATGGGCTTGCATTCGATCCTGTCAAACCCCATATACCCCCTCGGATACGTCACGAATCATTTTTGGGGTTCCGATTGTTCGACGCCTTGTGACGTTTCTTCCGAGTCGTCATAGAAACAAGTTTGAGCTTGTTTCGCTTCCTTTAGCAGTGACATAAGAGTTCCCCCATTGGCTGAAATTCGAGCAACGTAAGAAAACGTCAGATCCCCAAACTGAAAGCAGATTGTTGTTTTTTATAAGACAGAAACGGCTGTCAAACGTTTTCTGGAAAAATAAATGACGACTCATGAATTCAAAATTGCCGTCGTTAGCTTTGGGGAAATTTTTTAGAGAAAGATTAAAAGGGTTATAGCGACACGGCAAACGGTGGTGTCTACAATTGTTGACATATCATCGCAACAGAAACCAGGCTTTTTAAACATCTCAATTACGCGGAAAAAACGTCGATCTCTAAACGACAATCCATAAAGAGAGAGAGATAATAAGAGTACCAAGGAAGCTCTGAAATGGCTGATACAATTTTAATATTCTGCCCAAATGAAAACCGCCAAATTATAGGTTTAGATTTGATATTGGTCATTTCTTCCGCTGGGATCGCTGTGCATCTCTAGTGGCGCCCTCCGGCGGGCGACTATACCACCAATTACCCATCACGCGTGGGAGGTAACATTTCTCTTTTCTCGGTCCGGTCAATCAATCTAGGCTGTATGCAGGTTCGGCAACGATCGATTTTAATCGCGGTTGCTGCAACACACACACACTTGCACTTTGAGGTGCGTTTTTCTCTTTTGCGTTCGCTCTCTCTCTCAAGAGGTCGTTCGTGGGAACCATAGTATAATATATGTGTGGCATCGGTCAATGCGCCCTGGAGCACCCTACGTCACACTACAGAGAGCGAGTGAGAGATACGATCGGTGCCGCGCCGTGTTTAGGTCAGGGAGACCAACCACCCCCACCCCACACCCCCTCCGCCCACAAATAGAGACAATACCGACCTGTAGCACCACCACCACCAACCCCCTCCACACCCACAACACCGTTTTCCATCGCGCGGGCGGCCATTTTGAAAACATTAACGCGCGCGCAAGCACAAAAGTGACGTGAGAACGATCTTGCAAATATATTGCATATCCTTTTATACCCTAGTTACACTGTTAGCATGCTTCAAGTTTGCTCGTGAGATTTCAATTGGGCATGAGATTGGGGCACATTGTCCTTTCGAGATCGTGTCCATCGCGAGCGATACAAATTACGTGATCGAATCTGATTAAAAGTGGAACGCACTCTCTCAAGCACAAATGAAATTCACGTGCACAATTGAGATGGAGGCAATTTTGTCATTCGAGAGGGCCTCGTGTTTTCTTGTGAAAGCACGGACGAGCGGCACGTGCAGATTCTGTTCAATGTCTAAACGCACCTCGCTAAGCATGCTTGGAATAAGTGCAACTAGGGTATTTGTGTTTTAACAATGGAGGCCAGCAAAAAGAAATGAAAAAAAATCGAACGCTCGTTGATCTGGGGTCATCAAGTTGCTGCAATACAATCACGTCAAACGTGTCAAGTAACAATGTATGCATCGAATTATGTGTTATTCTAAACTGCCAATTTTTCTATCAATCAACAATCGATTTTATCACTTTGTGTATATTAATATAAATGCAACATGACACCCCTACAATGTCTGTGTGACTCGTTGTTGCCCAGTCGGTATTGCGACTGACTGTGGCTCGGCGGTCCCGGATTCGATTCCAGGCACGGGCTCTCCATTATTCGATACAGGGGCACTGGTGAAGATGTGCCCCTCACATAGTGCCTAAACACCGAGAGGGGTACAGAAACTCCGGTTGTGATAATGAATTTTTTAAAAAAATTAAGCAGAGTTTATTTTTAATTAATTTTTGGCTCCGTGATAATATAATTTTGTTTTACAGCGTATGTCAGCACGTTTGAAATTTACACGTACATGGGTGAGTCTTACGTGCAATGATCGATTCTGTGGTATTTGCCCAGGCCAAGAGTGAAATATAGGCAAGGTGACATGCGCGTGACGAATGACAAAAAATAATTGAGGGGGTGGGTGCATGTTATGCACCATTCTGGGGCTGTTTACATTCGATTCTTTTTGGAGCGCATGGGGTTGAGCTTTTGGCGCTCTCTCATCTATGCATCTGTTCTATGTTTGTGGCGGCAAACATCGTTAGCCGCCAAGGGGGTGGGGAGCAGCTATGGAGCGAGCTCAGCGCCACTCGCCCACACCAGTCAACCCGCTGAGCGCCGAGCGAGCGCTGCGTCCAAGTGCAGAGACAGAACTTGGAACAGAGAATAAAATTGCTCAATATCTAGGTTAATCGTGGATCGGCCGTTCGCTTCCGGGTGCAATGACTTCCGCGCTCGGCTCGACGCTACCGGGGAGCGGAGCGTGCGCGCGCGCGCGAGAGAGAGAGCGCTCGCTCTGCACGCGCAGTAGCACACGAGAGCGCTCCGCTGTCACGGCCTCGGTGCCCAATGGCTACACGCGGAGAGCGCTGGCAGAGAGAGAGCGAAACCGCTTCACTATGGCAACCGTTGTTTATACCCGCGTGGCACGTGCCGGGATCTATAACGGGAGACAGTGATGTCAGATGACTAGAGGCATTTGTCACTCTGAAACAATGACGGTCATCGGCTTGGTTATCCGACCTAGTAATTAATCAATAAATTATTTTTATTAGTTTTAACGAGGATGCTGTGCGCTGAGTCATTCACTTAACGTCGTGAAACACTAAAAAAATTGCATTAAAAATACATTAAACATTATAAAATGTACATTAAAAAAAATTATTGTTACTTTTTTCTGTGACAATTAAACATTTTATTTTTTTATTTTGAACTTTTGTGTTTTATGACGCTTCCTTACGTTGATGTTATAAATTTGGAAAGTTAAATTTTTTGCTCAAGCCGATTTCAAATATTTGTGAAAAGGGTTAAATAAGCACCAACACAAATGTCAATTTTTTAAAATTCTGAGCATATAAACCCACGCCCAAATTGATACTCGTTTCAAAAACAGAAACAAAAAAATTATCGGGACAAGGCATCGCGTCTTAAGATGGAACTCCGGTCAACTTCATATGTCATGTGTCATCATCATCCAATTAATCCAGACACCCGGAGTGTAGTCCGCACACGGAAATAGATCCAATTTATAATTGCTCAAAATGTCATTGCCATCTAGAACTGCTGCTTAGGCCTACCACCACCACAGAACGACTCTCGCCGAATGCGCTTGCGTTGTGTAGGCTAATTGGAAGTGAGGAGTGGCCGACCCATCATCAAAAAAACAAAGATGGCGTCGTCTCAAGAGCTGTAATGTAAAAGGCAGAGGTCACAGCCCAATGTCACGTGCGCCGGTCGGCCATTGTGCTCTGACGTCACGCGATAGCTCGACGAAACGGGGACACACGCAAGACGGCGGCAAGAGAAACTGTTCTTTACAGGAAAGGCGTTTTTTCTTTCGTTCACTTCACTTTTCCTACGCGCGCGCGCGCTCATAATGTTATGCGCACTTCGGACTCGTGCAACGGCGCAGGGTTGAGTGACCGACTTAAGACGTTTTCCTTTATGCACTGACGCACATCTCAGCCGGTATCTAGGCCAAAACCAGATATATCATCTGAGCCGGCTCTATAGCCTACATAGAGGGCGCCATGTGTACGAGGCGTGCGACGTAAATTGTCGGCGAGCCTAGCGGAAATAATTGGAGTTGGTGGTGGTGGAGGGGTGATCTCCAATAACTAGGATAGACTGCTGTATCGATGGTACGTTTTTAATTCGCCGTGGCTTGAGCGAGATGGAGAGGAAGGGGTTGATATTTACGCGACGAATTAGTTTATATGGATTTGGTCAAAGTAGGTGCTTTTATGGATGTAACAAAACTACAAGAGAGGCCTGGGTAATTATTAAGTAACCGAGTAAAATAAAAATGAAGTCATCACACCTCATGGTAATAAAATTAATTACAATCAGACGTCTAATTCGCTAATCCGATTGTGATTGGGGTGTTTTCAGACGGGGTTCGTGCACAGTGCTCTCCCATTTTGGGGGTCAAAAAACACCCGTTGGCACACAAGAAATGGATCGAACTATTTCGATGCTAACCTCTCGATAAGACGACTTCAAAGTCTGGCCAAGTTTGGATAAATGTCAGGCTGCGTTCAAGTAAATCAATCATCTGTCACCACCTATCTTTCTATTTCCTTCCTACAGATAAAAACCTCTGTCATGACTGTACATGTATATACGCGAGAAACGCCTATAGAAGAAAAAAAAGTTGCAAGGTCCTATATGTACTCTGTACATACGTGTATAGACACCCGGGAAGTATCTACTCGTATCTATGCACTTCGTCAATTTTTCTCTCTCTCTCTCTCTCTCGCCCCATATAGAATTGCCTGCAATTCAATTAGACTCAGCCGAGATATTGACACCGAAAGGGTCATTAACCCTTCGAAAGTAAACTCAACAATATCGAATATGTGTAATAAACGATAAGCTCGATTGAACTTACGTACAAGTAGATTGAGTGCATTTATATACTGTATATAATATACAGTGCACGAGTGTATCGATGTCTAAACTTGACTTTAGCACTATCGCATTTCGAGTCGGTCATAACCGTTGGTTGTCTCGACAAAGGTTGCGTCTGATTTCATATGGGGATATATATATATAGTTAACGTACTATCCAAACCTTGGTACGCGAATTAACTTCCAAAGTACATGTTTCAAATTAATATTAAATTTATTGAACAGTTTGTACGAACAAGTGTTTATTTGTTGTTGCAAATGTTGTTGGGAGACTGGCAAGTTTTATTTATTTTTTCTATCGAAAAGAAAGCATCCACTTCGGATGTAATGGATTTCCAAAAATTATATTAATTGAGATTAGGATCCCATTGCATCCTTTCGTGTATTGAAATCCTAATTTTTAAGGCAATTAAATCTGTTGCCAAGGAGCAACAAACGCGGAAGCCGAAGGAGTTTTTGAACCTGTTAGGTAATTAAAATAATAATACTGTCATACAATAAGAAAAAGATTTTAAAAAAAGATTGTGCTTGAAAAGATTGTGCTTGTGTATTGGTGTTCCCCCTTTAGTTACGGTTCCGGAAATCAATGTTAGGATGCATGCCCATTGAGCGTTCCAAGCGCTCCTAGCGGTAAATTATGATTGGGGGCGGACTCCTCCTATCACCTTCCTCATTGGCGAGATGTGTTCCACCTAGGGATAACTCGCAGTGCCAATAGGCTGGCACACAGACGCGCTTCTTCGTAGGCCTACTTTTTGAAAAGCCGATTCTGGGAATAAGTTACCGGCATCGTTATTATTATTTTTTATTGTTTTACGCATCCGAGTACAACATTTCAGTAAGGGAAAGCAAATGCCTTGGCGACGTTTCAAGCCGTAAATTTTAGGCCAACAACAGAGCGTGGCGCACACACACTGTACACTGATATTGCCGGAGCAGTGATGCCAGTTGTAAAAAAAAACGTCGTTTTTATTACGCATTCCTGAATAGCATACAACACATAATTTGACAGCACATATTGTTGAAAAGAGTGTCGTTAAACAATATGGTCACATTTCTTAAAATAATTTTGGTTTATTTTTATTTTATTCCGTTATTTTAATTGTAATGTTTTTGTTGTGTGTGTGTGATTCATGATGACGTTTACAGAGAGTGTCTGTCGTCACGAATAAAACAAATGTTGAGTGTTAATAACAAAAATAAATACAAAATACGAAAAGTTAATTTATCCGAGTTGTAATAGTTATCGTTATCGATGGTGGCGCTTAGATTCAAGTTGGATGATCAAAGTGATAAACTAATGAACAAAATTTGGAATATAATAAACAATCACATTTTCATTCATTTTATCTGCTATGTTTCAGATATCTATGCGCGTATTTGTCACATTGACCCAGTATAGTTTTGAGATACGTCCGCACCATTGATGGCGATTCCAAAAATTTATAAAGAATCTAATTATAACAAGTTGTCCACCTCCTTCCCCCGATACCACACACATGCACTGTATATAAATGCAAAACCAAAAAAATATAAACTAGCCAGCCCATTCCTAGACCCGCACTGGGACAGCCCATTGAAAAAATGACGCATGGACCATTTCCCTTTCCCCACTCCGTGTACTTATACAACAGTAACAACCTCACAAATTGAATAAAATTACAAAAACATAATAACACCGAACCAACAACCAACAGAGGTCATTCCCTCCGAAACACGGGTACATCCACACCGTTACAGACCGTTGTCCGACCCAATTTCCTACGCCAGCTTCCCCCTCCCCCCCATCACCAACCTCCCCCTTCCCGACAGCCTCTAACCGAGTGAAAAGCAATACACACAACACATACACTAGTACAGCGAAGAAGCAAAAAAAAAAATTGCATATATGCCGGGGGTTTAATAAACTACTGACTTTCATTGTGAGCGTGGATATTATAATGACGGTCCGCCTGTTGTTTCAGAAGCGAGGCGGCGTGAACGAAAAAAAAAAAAAAAAAAGTTGTTCTTCCTCAAACGACCGCATAGCCGGTTTTGGCCATACGGAAAAAAAAATGTATATATATAGATATATAGAGAGTCACGCTTCGACTGAGCAAACTCACGCCGCCTAGCGTTTCTTTACCTACATACCTACATCTGATGTACGGTTCTCGTGAAAAACGAAAGGGTTGTGTGAATAGAGCGGGTTTCCTCCCTCCCACCGACATAAGTTGGCGAATCAACCTCCCACCTCTCTCTAGGTGGTGGTGGTAGTGGTGGTGGGGGGAAACTGGTCGAGCGAAGTAACAGGGTTAGCGTTATACGTTGGGCAGGGTCATTGTCCCCTTCCACACACCGTCACTCGCACGTAATACTCAGTTGCAGGTATATTCTATAGAGAGAGATGGAGGTAAGCGTTCGAGTCTGTATGGAAACTGTCCACCTCCCCTTTTTAGTAAGAAAGAACGTATCCACTAACATTTGCCTCCTCAGACCTCCCGTACGAGATTGTTGGTTTATGATTTTACTGGATTTTACTGTTTGTAAGACTGTTTTTGAGTGTGAATCGCAATTTTGGCGTGATTTTAATTAAAATTCTATATGTTTGTTAATTTAAAATATCAAATCTCTTAAAGAAAATGTGTGCGTGTGTGGAAAATGTCACTGGCTTCAATGGTAGATAGCACGTGATTGGCGCTCGAATGGTCAGCGCCATTTTGTTTTGGCCAAGTGGAGAGACGCCATATTTGAGTTTTCCGGCTAAGCGACGTCAATGTTTAAAAACTTCAACGACTGATTTCGTGAGAAATACACAAAATCTAGAGCTGAAATAACTTGCACTTGACTACAAATTTGAGGAACTATATACAGCTTAAAATGTATTCAATCTCGTTAAGCCGTTCGTATTGTAAACTCCCGAGCAGACAGATTATAGAAAAATTAAAATAGGGGGCATTCAGGATTGTAATATATAGGTGCACTTTGCACTCATATTGATTGCATGGCAGGTTGCAATTGTAGGGTAATTGTATATTAAGGTGAAAAAATAAATGCTCCAATCGGTGCAGCACCCCGTATGTAGGCAATCCAGCATTACACCTCTGCTATGCTAGTTGCGGAATTCAGTCGACTGCGCTACCAACTGTGTATGTAGTGATTGCTATGAAATGACGTTGTCAAGGGGCAGCCACAATGCGCCCAATAAAGTGACAAATTCGGATTAGAGATCAGATTGTCAGCTGAATCAGTTGACTGCAAATAAAAGGAGAAAAGAAAAAGGGCATTAACCGCGTGAAATGCCACTCGACGGTCACACATAATATTCCATCTTAATTAAGATCTAGCATTTAAGGTCATTGGGTGGATTTTTGCAAGTCCAGTTCCATGAAGCTCTCTACGTAATCAAAATACGCGCCTACCTAATTTTATTGGAGTCGTCAAATGTAACTTGTATTCTTGTATTTAGAATGATTTAACCCCACACACAAACAATTCTCGCAGGTTGGCCATGGATATAAGAAAGGGTGCAATCAATTTTATTTCTGGGCCATCTTCCGTTCTACATTTCCAGTCTATACTGTACTGAACGGGGGCGGGGTATGTATCTCTTAAAAGTTTTTCATCCAATGAAAAAACCCCTTTACGTGTCAAACTGTGCTCATCCTTGCATTACCCCCTTCGCCTCGCACCGTCTCTCGCATTTGACGGTGCGAGGCGAAAATTTCGCCGAGTCACGGCGCCACTTAACAAAATGGCGGACCTCCAACGGTAGAAAAAAAGAGCTCGTCAAAAAATGACGCCAGATGACGAGCGATTTTTTTTTCCTTCTTTCAAATCGTTACTCCGCCGTGTCAATAACCTCTTCCGATATATGTGCCGCACTTGTAAAAACCATACGCGCACACAACAGAAAAAAACTCGATTGTACAGTATGGGCTCTCACAGATCAATAAAGCAATAAACAAATAGCGAGCATATATCGACGACCTGCGCCCGCAATCGGATCACAATAAAACGATCTATTTTTTTTTAATGAGGCCTCTCGACAATCTGGCGTCGATCTTGATAAAATTTGGAATTTCTACCTATGATTCTTCTGAAAATTTAACCAGCGAAATAAATTTGCGTTCGGATCGGTTTTGAATCCAGCTATTGTCGAACTCTGGTGGGGTTTGATTAGCGCCATCTAGTGGCGTCATGGTGGAACTTCGAGATGTTTCGATTGGGGGAAAACCCACTACTTTCCTTTAACCCGTTAAAAGTTCTATATATATAATATTTTTTGGAAAGGTGTCGAGTGGTCGAGAGGATAGCGTGTTTCCTCGTGACCCGTGATCGCGGTTTCGATTCCGGCCGACACCTTCAGAATTTTTCGGGCGACAGAGAAATTCCTTCCCAGCCTTCTTTCGGAATAGAAGTAAAATCATGACCCGTACCTGTACGATAGCGGGACGTCAAAGATTCCTTTCCTAGGCAGCCTAGGTTAGGCAAAATTTTGGAACCATTTCACTAAATCAAAATTATGAGCGATCAAGCAAAAAGAAACCGTACTAATGTTAGAATGTTTGCTTTCTTGTCTAACGTGTGACTCACTGGGTGGATCATTTAACGCATTTTTGTTTGAGCCCAACATGACGCGTGACCAAACAAATTGACATATCCAAACTCCCAGCAATGATGACGTACCTCCCAACAAATTCTCACGGATGATTCGCTTTTCGCTTAGGTGGCGCTAGTGTCGTAATTTGGCAGGTGACAGCACGTCGCAATTGTCGCCGCTAATGTCGCACAGGCGGCCCACACATGGTAGTGCATTTTCGTCGTTAAAATTTTTGATTCTTAAAATCAGATTACGTCATCTGCGCATGCGCACAAAACAGAATGAACGGAATTGGGGATTGTGCGCATGCGCATATAATGTAATTTGGTTGTCTATTTTTGTTTAGTCAGACCTTTGCCTGAATACTGTAGCTCCGATTAGGATCCTCACCAGGCGGGGCTCATAGGTGAAATTGAGATGGTCCAAAGAAGGGCTGCTAGATTTGTTAGCGGTAGATTTTGTCGAGAGGATAGTGTGACGGACATGTTGTCAATAATGGGATGGGAATCGTTAGAGGATCGCAGAAAAGCGACCAATATTGGGCTTCTGGCTCGTATCCTGAAGGGGGATTGTAATGTGGAAATTGAGGAAATTGTGAGACAGGCTCCTACTAGGTGTAGAAGAGCGGGACATACTAGAATGGCTTAGGAGCTGCATTGTAGATGTGACTCGTACTTCAACTCCTATTTGATCAGAGTGTGTCGACAGTGGAATAGCCTAAATGAGTCTCAAATCAAGAGCCTGTTAGGATACGACAACCACACTTTTGTCCTTAACTGGTCATTTGACCCCCGCCATGGGCCCCTTCCGGGGCTGCTTGTGGGTACATATTGTAATTGTAATTGTAATAAGAATCTGATTTTGAAAGACCAAAATGCACCCCACCTGCCTGAATCTTAGTACTCCGATTATCAATCTCCTAATAACTACGACGAACCCATCCGAATCACCAAACCCCCCCACCACCAGAGGGCACCAGGAACTGTCTCGCACAGAGGTCACACACACATGATAGCGGAAATCGCTTCCCGCCCCTCAAAAAAAAAATCGCACCGTTAGGCCTATCTAAAAATGAGATAGAGCCCCGCGCGCGGGCTTCATTTTGCAGTCGATCATCTCTCTCCATTTCTCGCTCGCCCATTCTGTCGGTAAAGGGCAATGGCTGCAGCGGGCAACATAGCATAGAGAGAGAGCCGCGCGTCTCGAGTTTTGTAGTTTGTGGCACACATGTTGTGTACAAAGGCGCCTGCCTCCTCCTCTCGCTCTCGCCCGCCCGAATAAAAACTAGGTCACGTAGCGTACTGTGTGGGCTCCGCGCTCCGCTCGGTCGCTCGAATTTCGAGGCTCTCTCTCGGCTTTTGAGAGGAGAACGCGAGCGTGAGACGGACGGACGGGACCCCAATTTTTCCCCCACCGCGCGCTGCAGCACGGTGAGCGAGATTATCGCCCCCGCAAAACGGTGCGCGCGCGTCGGTCGCTCCGCTACTCTCCGACGGCATCGCGCTGTCTCTCGCGGCCCGCTTCCCCCCGCCGCCGCCGCCGTACATGTATATACACGGTCATTGACCCCCTGCACAGGCTGCAGCAAACTGCTCGCGGATCTGTGTTTCTCTATCGGTGTGTGTGTGTGTGTGTGTGTGTGCTGCCACCTCGTCGTCGCGTATGTTTTTTTGACCGTTAGTCGCGTGGTGCCGTGTGTCCGTGCGAAAAAAGACCGCGTAAAGTGGAGTGTCTCCTGGTCGGCGTTTCGGTGCAGTGTGCGCGGGCAGTTTTCGACACCGGCGAGCGGCGGCTCTCCCCATACGGATTTAGAGAGATCGCCCGGCCGTGTGGTGGCTGCTAATTCGCGGGGTTTTTTTTTTCGACGCCGAAAAACGAGGACTTCTGCCACCTGATAGGTAAGGAGGCGAAATTGATTGAGGATGAGTGTAAATGATCTTTGCCATGTCAGTTTGGATAGACCGGGAATGGTTGGATCCAGGACAACAGGATGGATTACGGAGTGTCGGGCTCGACATATAAATTACTATGTTGGTACTGTACTGTACCGTACCTGTGAAAATTAAAGAAGAAAACGAGTATTGAACGTGTCGGGGTTTGAACGCCTATTTATCCGATTTACCGTCTCCTCGGCACATCGGCGTAATCGCCTCAACCTCCGCACAGGTTGTGAGCCGCGACGAGTAGACGTTAATTATTTAAAATTAATTTTCGTACGTGTCGGGACTTGAACCACGAATCTTGGCGCACACTCGATTGAAATTAATTTTGACAACTAAAACTTAATTCCACCCAGACAGGGATTTGAACCCCATCACCGGCGCTCTGGGCCGAATGTCGATAAATGGTCACTGGTTGGGCAATTTGTGACAGTGCCTAGCACTAGCCGCACTACAGATCAGCCGTTCTACATCACACTGTCCGCGGCTTATATAGCTTGATACAGCTACTTGATATATGGGTATCGTATTGAACCCATCCGTTTTTTAAACATATATTGAGGGTTGATGCTCCACGATAAATAATAATTCTTTTGAATATTCATTATGTTCCAATATCTACTTTTTAAAAAATAAGCGAAATATTTGCCAATATATATCAAAGATATTTGCGAACTGCAATTTCGAATGTCGATATTTGTTTCGCGCTTTAAGAAATAAATATCTTTCATACACACTTGATTCGCGCATTAGAGATCTGATACGAGTTAAATTTCATAAATGTAGAGGACAATTCCAAATATGTTGAAATTAATGCGAATTGGGATACATCATATGCAAATGAAATACGTGAAATATATCTTGCAATGAAGTTGTCTGTTCCCACATACATGTCGCTGAACTAGCTGTTGTCCGAACGCCCTTGACGTAACCTTGACGCCACCGCGACTGCATTAAAGAAAGAAGATACACGCTTGAATTAAATTGAAACAGTCATACTAGGCTCCTTTATTATATGTGCTATTATTAAATTATTATATGTGCTATTATTAAATTATTATATATATTAATAGGACCTGCCTCAAAAGTCGTAAACGAGAACCCCCTTCCCGCCCTCTTCGGTTTCGCGTATTTCGCTGCTCGAATACATTAAGGTAAACCAGGTGTCGCCATCTATAGAGGATACTGTGCAACGCTTGCGCCATTGAGCCAATGAATGCTTAAGCAGCCCACCTGTATAGGTGGGAATTTTTCTACTATCCAAGAGACGCCATGTGGTGTTGTGAATGGGGATTCGCGCGGCAGCGGTCGCAATTTCGAATCCCAGTGGAACCCTCCGGGATTCGAAATTGCGACGAACGAACATGGGTAATCAATACATGAATTCGTGAATGATTCTTACTGAGGGGGTTGAGGGGTTGAAGGGCGGAAACCCAAATGCTGGCCTATTGCGTCGTTTTAACTCGTTGCGCCCAATTTAAATTCAAAGTGGGGAATTAAATTGCATAGTTCCTGTGAAAGTTTGGCTTGATTAGAATATTTAACACACACAAGGATTCGCTTGAATGCTAAAGGGTGTCTCTTCCAAATGTGTCTTAAAAATACTGTTGAAATAGGGTCCCTTAACATTCCTAAATTTATAATTCTTCGACCAAACCAATCGTTTTCGACTTGAAAAAACGACGTCATAATGAACGATCGAGACAGAATAACGATAGTATGACGTCACGGGGTCAACAAACATCTAGGTTAGATGTTATTTTTTTTTTGTACAAGAAACTCGACAATATAATTATTTTTGTGAACAAATCCATTAAATCAAGCCCTTATACGTTCAAAAATACACTATTTCAATTTTTCTAATTTTTCAAGTTACGTTCGTCATTTTTCAAATGTGGTAGGTTCTAAATATGCACAGAGTATGTTGGCAAAA
The DNA here is from genome assembly GCA_034698785.1 of Mycogona germanica. Taxonomy (NCBI): domain Eukaryota; kingdom Metazoa; phylum Arthropoda; class Diplopoda; order Chordeumatida; family Chordeumatidae; genus Mycogona; species Mycogona germanica. Next base: position 18,505 of record JAQGBY010000739.1, on the reverse strand, counting down.
TCCAAGAGGGTAAATGTGTCTAGGACAGGTATCGCTTTGATGTCGTGGCGCCTACAGACAACGTTTCATCAGTTGCTCACCAGAGGCGACACGATCTTGCTCGAGTACTGCTCTCTTGTGGTAAAAAAAAATGAGAAATAACCGTTTAGACCGGCTAAATCCCAAAAAAAGTCGATTATCCTCAAAACATTTTTCTACACGCTTTGTCCCCTCGGGTTCTTTGGATTTATTAATCTTATCTTTGCTAACCGAAACGGGAAATACCAAAATTCACGACTGATCGACCTTAGTTGTTTGCCTTTGATCGCCAATGCACATAAGAAAATACAAAAGCAGCCATTGTGCGGACGATCTAAGTTATTGACTCTCAGATATCGGACATGATCGATACAGCTAGGTTATCTGAACTGTCAACGCGTGACCCCAAGTTCATATTTATTTTAAGAGAGCGCAAACTATGAGATTCACGCAATCTATTTCCCTTTATTATTTTCTTAACATTTTTTTATTACTGTTTTATCTATGGCCACTCGTGTCACATTACAAAGAGCACTTTCGATTTTACAACGCCTGGATTGTTGTTTAATACTGTTTTTTTTATTTGATGGGAGGAGAGGAGGCCAGGGTATAATTGAAATATGATAACGCTTGAGTGGGGGCCATAAACCCTGCGCCCATGCGCCAACCAGGAAGTCCTGGGATCGCCGTGACTCGTTTATCTAAGAAACACCTCTTGACACCTGTCGTCCCTCTGTGCGTGATTGTTATCGGTGCCCTCTGGTGGCGTTTCGGAAAATCAATGTGTTTGCTGCTGTTTTTTCAATTTTTTTGTTTGATCTGTTTTTGCCATGGTGTTATTTTAAGAGGCAAACCCAGAATCTCGAAAATCTTCGTATTTTTTTCTTAACAATTCAAGAGAGTGAACTGTGATATAAGTCCTGGTTCAAGTTGAACCGAAATTGTAAAATTTGAGCTTCGGAGATATCAGGGTTAAATCAATGAATTAAATAAATTTAAATTAATAAATACTTTTTGTTTTTCATTTGCGTACACGTAATTGTGTGGTTGGCAAATGTTGGATCTGTAACGCAATAAATTAAAATAAAATCGATTTTAAGACAAATTTCTTTGCATTTCGGATTTCGAGGGCAAATACCTATTCTCCTTATAGAATAAGCTATCGGTAGATGAACAGTGAATTGGACTTTAAACTCTGGGTCGGGTCAATAGACGACGGTGAAGTTAATCCGAATAACCTCAATTGCTAAACCCAACTACTGCTGACGTAAGAATATTCCCCTACTAAGTGATGGGACAATTCACAAATCTTTTGTGACCCGTTCAGTTTTTCGGTAGCTTCAATCGAAAATGGCGGCGATTCAAATTTAGTTAAGCTTCGGTAAGGCAAGGAATAAACCTTATGTACCTTTTATCCTCTTTGGTTCAATGCTATAATAATGTGCGCCACTAAGAAATAGTCTTAACAACTACTAAAACTATTAAAATAAATATTAAAATAACTATTATAACTATTAATAATAGTTAAATTTAGTTTTTAAAATTAGTTATTGTAAAATTAATAATAACTATTAAAATAAAATAAATCGTTAATTTATTGTATCGACAGCCATTATTTATATCGACCGAATGTGTTGTGACCGAATGAATATGATAATTTCAACAGAAAAACACATAATATATTCAAATAATTTGTGTAGGCATCGCCAATAGCACACACGAGTACAAATTAAAAATATACAGTTGCGGATTATAACTTATTACAAAAGTCGCAACACATGAGGGTTGTTCAAAAAAAGTTCAAACATTATTTTACTACTTTTATGTTGTATTCTGCTGTAAGTCTTGTTGGTGCCATTTGTTTTACTCTCTTTGGTTGCAAAATCTTAAGTATCACCTGACACGTATTTTTACAGTGATTCTAATTCCTGTTTGTTTTTTCTTCTCGTTTTGTTCCTACAGAAAGTATGGTCCTGACTCTAGAGGTGCGCTGCAAAATGAGTCTGTTCCAGGACCTCAAGCTCAAGCGACGCAAGGTGGACTCGCGTTGCAGCAGCGATGCGGACAGCTTCCTGGAGGCCAACAACTCCTCGCCAGACAGCAGTGCCAGCGTGGAGCCCACCGGCGCCACCACCGCGGCCATGCAACAGCAGAAGCTCCGTCGCTGTGGCAGCTCCACGGACGTGGGCTCGCCCACGGCCACCTCCGAAGCATCGCCGCCGCCGCCGCCACTCACCAATGGCACGCACCAGTTGCCCGGCTCTGGCAAGCGGCTCCGTCAGGTCACCCCTGACTCGCCATCTACCACTGGCCCGGTCTCACCCAGCAGCACCACCCACTCTCCCCCGCCCATGGCCGACAGCACGCCCGGCACCACCGATCCGGCACCCGGTCTCAAGGAGCAGCAGCACGCGCAGCACCTCCAGCAGCATAACCACCAACCGTCCGGCAGCAAAATGTCGCCATCCGACGACGACATCCGGCACGATTCAGTCCTGCACGAGGAGGTAGGTCGTGGCAGCGTGTTTGATGGAGGCGGGGACGAGCGCTCGTCGCCTCCTCTGGTGGTGCTCAAAGACAGCGGCCACCGCCATCTCCACCCCATGCACCACCACCGTGACACAGTCAATGTCAATGGCAAGCGTCCGAGCGACCTGGAGCTGAGCCGCCGGCGACGTGAGAGCGAAACCAGCAACGGCAGTCTGACCAATGGCCGCAACGGTCCGAACACTCCCACCCGTTGGAGCCCGGCGCCACCCTTACCCAACTATGTCAAGCCAGGAAGCAACGGTTGCTCGCGTGCCGACTACACCGAGGCCTATGTTAATGGTCACCAGCACCACCACCATGGTGGGAACCACAACCACCGTGGTGGTCACATGGTGCCGGCCACGCTACTCATCGCCGCCAACGATGCAGCCAATGGTGAGCGCACGCCCAATGGGTCGGTGGTGCCCCTGCCACCCGGCGCCAATGGCGGCACCAAGTTTGTTACCCACTTCAACTCCCCCTCGCTTCGGATGGGGGAGACCGGTGGCGTCTGCACTATGGTGTGGGTGAACCCGAGCTCGCCGAATGGACCGGGTGGACCTGGGCCCACCAATGGCGATGGCCTGCACCCAGACGTCCACCCACCACCGCCTCACCCAGTCATGCTCCACCATGCTATCCACCCTCCACCCCAGCTCCAGCACCCTAGATCACCTCGCGACCTGCTCCGCGAAGCCGACAGTGCCGTCCGGGTCAGCATTGACGGACTGCTGAGCCTGGGCCAGGAGCAACGTTGCACCAGTCCCCGCACCCCGCGCAGTCCAAGCCGGCCAGGCGGTGGCTACAATGGCACCTCATATGTCAATGGGCGCTGCACCTCCCCGCCGCCGCCACCCACCAACATCAATGGTGGAAAGAACAGCCCGCCCACCTCTACCAGCTCGTCCGTGGTGGTGGTGACCACCACATCCGGTCATTCACCCTACTCCTCGGCCTCTTCAACCTCCTCGTCTTCGTCTTCGCCACCCCAACACCCCGGCGGCGCACTCTACCAGCAGCAGCAGCAGCAGAACCACCAACACTATGGTGGTAGTCCACCAGCTGGTGCCCACTATAACAATACAACGCTTCATGGGTCACCACCAAGACAGCCGGACAGCAACCACCGTCAACACCAGCAGCAGCACACGGCACACAATCACAACGGTCCGCTCAACATGGAGAGGCTGTGGGCTAGCGAGTGTCATACGGTGGTGGTGGCATCCAGCCCTGCGGTCTCGGGTCCGCCGGCGCTCCAGCACCGCCCCTCGCCGCCACTCCAGTCATCTGAGCACTCGCAACAGGCGCTCAACCTTTCCATGCCCAGTTGGGCGCGGCAGACAGGCGAGGCGCTCAGCACCTCGCCCTCCTCCTCCAGCTCGCCAGGCCAGCTGGCCCTGCCTTCATCTAGCGGTGGCTCTGGCCACGGCAATGGTGGTAGCAAGGTCGGACCTGGCGGCAAGGAGGAGGAGGACGAGGAGGACGACCAGCCGATGATCTGCATGATCTGCGACGATAAGGCCACTGGACTTCACTATGGCATCATCACTTGCGAAGGGTGAGCCAATAATATATGTAACCCTGCTTTTCACACGAACCTTCGAACACTTAAACAAAAAAAAAGCAAACACCTTTTTTTGCCTGACAGAACCAGATTTAAATAGGGGGTTTCAAAATGTGATCGAATTTTTATTTTCCTGGAAAATATCTGAATTGAATTTGGGATTATAAAAAAGAATATTCAATTTAATAACCAATGATTAATTTGCATCAAGCAAATTGTCGTAGCCCAGTTGGTTTAGCGACTGGTTGTGGCTCGGCGGTCCCGGGTTCGATTCCCGGCGCGGGCTCTCGAAAATTTCGATCCCTGGGTACTGGTCGTTTCCCACTCATAGTGCCACCATGAGGGGACGTAACGCCTGTAGTGCGATTGTCTACAATTTGATTGAAACAAAAAAAAATGATATATTTCATTTTTAATCCCTCGTTATTTAAATTATCAATTATGTTTGTTGATTGGGCTAGAATCGTGAGACATGCACCATGATTTCTCAATTTAAAAAATATATAATGCAGATTTTTGTGAAGGTTCATAAAAGATGAAATGTCAGAAACATTTTTATCCGCGTTTTAAACAGTTCTACTCGAATATTGTTGGATCCTTGGCAACAAATATTATCCACTTTTTAGATTTTTTCTTTCCGAGTAATGCGCACATTTAAAAAATGCATGTAATAACAATTCTCATCTTCAAAATATGATTTCTTTTGCAGGTGCAAGGGATTCTTCAAGCGAACAGTGCAGAACAAACGCGTGTATACGTGCGTGGCGGATGGCAATTGTGAGATCACCAAGGCCCAGCGTAACCGCTGCCAGTACTGTCGCTTTCAGAAGTGCCTGCGTCAGGGAATGGTGCTAGCAGGTAAGTAGTGCTCATCGCCGATACACAGCAGAAGAAGAAGACTAAAATTGAGTCACCGATCATGTCCCTTTTTTTATTGTCACCGATTTTTTGTCTTAATATTTGAAGACAAAATGTTGAGTGAATATTTAGCTCAAGTAGTTTCAGTGAGGAAGATTGCGTATCTTAGTGCGAGAACTTTATTTCAAATGCTAAGATTTAGGCCATCTAATGAACTGAGAATGACGTCACTGGAGAAAAGTATTGATTTGTTATTTATCAATTTGTTATGATCAAATATAATTCCGTTCTGTTGACGAATTATAACTAGCTACTAATATTTGACTCAACTTTGAGTCAATGTTGAGTTTTCTTGAAAATATCAGAATTTCGCAAGGAATGGAAACAACAATTGGAGTGTCAATTAAGACCATTTGATATGGATTAAAGTTGCTATGAAATTATTTTGCTGTAGTGACGTCATTTGATCAGGCACATGACACTGCAGGAGAAATATTTGTTAGGACGTCTGTAAGATATTAATTTTTACTGCAGTTCAATATTAATGAATAAAATAAATTTACCCAGTTGGGTATATTTTTCATGACTAGTAGTAACATTTAATTAACAGTAATGTTTATTGGCAATCGCTTCTTAAAAAGCAATTTAAATACTTTTCAGTGACCAAAAGTGCTGTTTTAAATGCAGGAAGAAAAAATTTGCTCTGTAGTCAAGTTGCTAGAGATTGGCGATAGAAGTGATCTATTTTTTCATCGTGAGAAAATCAATCAGAAAGATTATCTGCTGAGATGTGAAATCGTAGTGATAAGATTTTAAAATATATATTTTTTATTATTTGCAGCTGTGAGAGAAGACCGCATGCCCGGAGGACGTAATTCTGGGGCAGTGTATAATCTTTACAAGGTAAAAATAGATTTTCGGGCATTTTTCCCCATAATCTAAATATAAGGTTTAAATCTCTCGACAACAATTGAACTTACATTTCTGTGATTAGATTTCAATATTCCGTAGAACTCATTTGTAAAATTTTTCACCTCAATTCAAAAATAATATTGGTTGAATGGAAAAATTGCTGGATATTGGTAAACTCGTTTATTCATATTTGTGTTAAATTCATTGTTGTGTATGTTTCATTTTTGTGACCACTTACTGTTTCCAATAGATAATATACAGTTTCAATTATTATTGAACCCAATTTGAACTTAATCTAACATACTTGCCTGTTGTTCCTTTTTTCGGGGACTTTTCCTCTCGGCCGAACTGCCGACACGGAATCGCACATTCGCTTGTCCTCCACAAAGGTCAAGTACAAGAAGCACAAGAAGAGCCAGAAAAACGGCCAGAACAAGCAGAAGTCCAACTCCACCTCGTCCCAGCATCACCTTCACAATAACAATCATCACCACAACAGCCATCACAATAACCACTACCACAACAACAGCCTGCTGCATGTGGCACCTCACGCAGCAGTTCTTAATGGAACAGGTAGTGCCGACCTGGTGGCCGTTGCAGTCAGCAGTGGTCAGATCCTCAAGACGGCACTTACCAACCCGGCAGAGGTGCTTCACCTGCGTGGCACTAGCCACCGACCAGAAGGTGGTGGTGTGACCAGCTCAGCACGCATCATCGATCGACCTGCGCACATGAGCTTCGAGCAGGCGAGATCCATCATTGGACAGCTGGTGGACTGTGATGACTTTGAGGACATTGCGACACTGAAGAACATGGACGAGCTGTTGGATAACAAGGCTGAGCTGTCGCAGAAGTTGTGCCAGATGGGAGACAATATTGTCTACAAGCTGGTTCAGTGGACCAAGCGGTTGCCCTTCTATGATGAACTGCCTGTGGCTGTCCACACACAGCTTCTCACACACAAATGGCACGAGCTACTGGTGCTAACCACTACAGCTTATCAGGCTATTCATGGTAATGGTCGTGGCAACAATGGCAGTGTGGTGAACGAGCGGGCGCTGGTGCCGTACGGTACAGTGCCGATGGATGCTCCCGACATGGACTTCTCACGGGAGGTGTCCAACAATTTGCAACGGCTGCAAGCCTGCCTGACCAGCATGATGAACCGACCCATCACGGTGGACCAGCTGCGCAACGAGTTGGGCAACATGGTGGAAAAGATCACCCACGTCATTATCATGTTTCGCAGACTGAAGCTCAGCATGGAGGAATACATCTGCCTCAAGGTCATCACCATGCTCAACCAGGGTAGGTCAAAATATGCAAATGACAATATAGCTCTAACCACCAAATGCACATAGAAAACAGAGGATCATCTAATGTTAATGTAAATATGAGGAACCAACGTGTTTTTAATAGCATATTTTCTAAATCATTCTTGTACAATGGCAAAGAAAGGAAAAACTGTTTTACCAACCAATTAGTGCATGCAAATTAGACGCTCTTTAGGTTAACAAGTAGAATGTTCATTATTGCAACATGCTAATCTTATTATATTTTGTGACTTTACATTTTTCACAGAAGATTTCCAGCCCCACAAAGAGTTGGAGATCATCCAGGAGCGCTACGTGTGCGCCCTCAAAGCGTACACTGAGAACTGTTACCCAAACCAACCGACCCGATTCCGGGACATCCTGGTCCGTCTGCCCGAGATGCAGTCGGCCGCTGCCTTACTGCTACAGAGCAAGATGTTCTATGTTCCATTCCTTCTCAACTCGACCATTCAGAGATAGTGGCAGGCACTCGTCCCACATGAACACACACTCGCCAGAGAGATTGAGGCCTCATTTGGTGGTTCTGCTGCCAGCAAAGATTCCAACATTGGCGCCATTTTCGTCCACGGCGGCCATCTTTGTTTGTATTAGTTGTCGCAGGCAACTGCCCAGAAGAACTACAGAACCCTGAAGCAGCCCCGGGGCAAGAAGGCCAGACTGTCCAAGAATGAGGCGCGGAAAAAAATGAGTCCCGACACCGGAAGTAGCTAGACCCGGATGTAGTGGAACCGGAAGTAGTTTAACCGGAAGTGCCGATACCAGTTTGATTTATTGACTGGTGATTCAATTGAATCCGATGCGTACGTCCACCAGGTGGCATTTACCCCAAGGGTTAGCTCTCTGTTTACAATCGCACGGGTTGAGCATGGCGCCACCGCTTCCGGTCGCCGCCACAAACCCACAGAGGGCGCTGGGGAACAAATGTCCCGGGACGCCGGCGCACGTGCAGCGCACGACGTTTACACCCCTCACTGCCATTTCGCGCATTTTGATGATATTTTACTTCGTCCGATGGATTGTTAGTGTTGATGCCCTCGTCCGGCGATTCGTGCGCTTTCCCTCAGATACCTAATGGGAGGCGCATGAATCCATTGGACAAATTGGTGATATACATATTATATATATATAGCATAGAGATAGCCGCGTAGCGGAGAACAGAGGAAACAGTTTATAATAATTATGTCGTTGTTTATGAACACAGTTGGGGGTCGTGCTTTTGGATAAAAAGGGCAGTAGAAAGTATCCATTTTATAGGCTTTATATGGCGGGTCATTGGCCGATTCGACGCTAGGGGTTATATGAACGAATGGAGAACGATGAAGTTATTGTGGGGTTTTTTAAGAAAAAGTTCAAAAATTTAAATAAATATATATTTCAAAAAATGTGCTGCATACTGTTACTGTATAAATATATATTATATATATATATATCATGTCTAAACACTACCGCGAGTCACCGTTTTTTATTGTTGTTTTTTAAAAATTTTCATTTGTGATACGAAAAAAGGACGGGGGTGTTGAGTTTTCTGCACCATGAGGCTAGACCTAGGGGTTTTTGTGTTGAACCAGCATTTTCTTTTTTATGTGCCCCCTTATATGTGGACCCGGATAGCCTAGCATATATATGGACACTTTAGATTTTTTGTACAGTATAGTATATATATATAATGTGTAAGAACGAGCTATAAACAGTGTTGATTGAACCTTGTTTTTTTAAAAAAAAATTCCTCTTAGAATTTGGATTATCCTGTGTGTGTTTTTTCGAGACAAGATCCGTTGAAATTTACTGTGTGACTGCGTTAATAAATTATTTTAATTATTATTAAAATGAAAGACGAATGTTATACCGTCATTTTCAATTTGCATTTTCTGTCATGCGACGATGTTTTTTCTTAGAGAAATAAACCGGAACCACAAAAGGTGTCATCTATTTTGCCATGACTTTTCGTACATTTTTCGACAATCTGTAGTGTGGTCCCAAATATAAACATTGACACACACTAATTTACTAATTAATCGATGTTTTTGTCAATTAATTTACATGAAATTGTGTAGAACAAGTATTACAGAAGCATTAAAATAGAAAATGCACTTGCATCTGAAATTAGAGGCTATTTCATTGGTTGATGATAGATTTTACTGCCCATAACTCAAAAGATAATATACATTATCTCTCGTTAGCCAGCACAAAAAAGCGTTTTTTGCGCTACTGAACAAAAACAATTTTTACTGACACATATTTAACAATTAACTTCACACTTTATTCCACGTATGTCTTTGCAAATTTTTGGAAATTAAATTGACCGATCGATTGAATTATCGCAAATTATGTAAGGTAATGTTTTTTTAATTATGAAACAATGATTGCAATCTTTTAAGGCCGCAATATTGTCTTTCCCTCATTTGACCTTCATGAAAAATCGTGAATTAAAATTAATTTAAAAATGACAATTAGTAATAAAAAAATTGCCACATTTTAAAATTCAAAATTGCTCTTTGAAACTTTTTGTGTGCTGCAATTCCAATTTTTTTCACTTTTGTTTTGATGACCACTTATGTTTGATTGTTGAAAACTGCTTGAAATTCGTTGTAAAATATAAGATGCCAATTATCGACAGTGTCTCGATCGAAGATGGAGATATTGTACTTTTTTCAAAGACAAAATTCCAAATGAATTTATTTTGTGACGTCGTAATTTGAATTTATTTTAAAGCGGATTCTGTTTTCTCAAAGTATTTCACGTGCTCTTCGATCGCATCTCGTGATCAAGGCAGTTAACATTTGCAAAGCTCGATCCGTTACAAAGGACACTTTTCAAATTTTGAACGCACCCTGTAGCCTGTTATGAGACTTTTGTGACACCCTGTATAAAGTATTTCTTGTCGTGACTCTTTTTCGACAACTCTTGTACAATTTATTATTTTTTTTTTGCAGTAAAAGAAAACAGTTTGTACAATATATAAATAAATTGCACATAATTATGGATAATAGATTTATAAGCAAGTGTTCACTTGCTGCTAGAGGTTTGCTATTTATTCCGGCAGATGGCGCTACAGATGTCCATGTTTTCAAAGTTCATTATTTGGCAGGTTATTTTCATGCATTGTTAACTCACACAATAAAGATTCTTGAACCGGTGATTTAAAATAACTTGATGTGGTTGCGTTCACTTATTTAATTGATTCAATTAATTGAATTATTTAATTAATTCTTGTGCATGGTAATCTTTATGAGTCAGATTATTCCTGCATTACTGAATTTTTGTAACAAAATCATTCTGCATTTGCAAAGCGCGATCGTTTTTCGGCATATTATTAATATTTATTGACTTACATGCTCAAATAGTTTTAATTTAATGCGCTTAAAGACAACCAGTTGCAGTTTCGCAACAAAAATGGTAACGCCTATACCTTTTTGCTAAACCCGAGACAGGCTAGAGAAAGCTAATTTTCGTCGTGGTGGCATCACTATTTTCTGGTAATTTCTTTTCTTAGTGAAATTGAAGTGCACTTCAACACCATGCAAAGGGGGGCATTCTCATCAGAACCCCGGAATGTGAGCAACGCACGGGAATTGAACCCTGGGACCGTCGCACCACAAATTATGAATTTCAACTAAATGAACCGCAACCTTTGGTTTCGTGAGACGAGCTGTACATTTGGCAGAATGCAGATTGATGTCACTACATCGAAATGATGATGCAAACTGGCTTTTTCAAGTCCAATTGCGGTGGTCATTTTGAATTTGATTTATCTTGAGGTAACTGAGTAGCTCTAGCAGAGAAATCGAAACAAAACGAAAAACCCTCCGATAGGAACAATGGCGAAAAAATAGATCGCTCGCAAATTCCAATATTTAAAGGAAAGTAATCCCGGTGGCCTATGGCAGGGTTCATAAAAAAAGATTCATAAAACAAAGCACAAAGATTGAGTTGTCTTATTTTTTAGGCCATGTATTTGAGGCCCTGTAAAATTGTTGCACTTTCAACACAAAAGAAACATCTTGCTTAAAATGAATTTTTAAAAAATGCAATAACAATTAGGAAATATACGTGCGTATACTAGAATATAGTTCTAATTGAGAATATTGATGAAGTTCCGCACGGTCTCGGTTTTCTAGGACAGCCTTCGCCAGGTCAGGTCCGACTTGTCGGTGAGGGAGTTTTTTTCAGGAACACTTTCGCAGCTTTAGCTCTAAGCCACCAAAAGGTCACCACTGTCCCGACGAGCCCAATTGTGATCGACGGCTGTTATCAACACACTGATTGATTCAAGCGACATCTTTAAATCTGTACAGTGTACAATGTACATGACGATCGAATCTGGAGTCACGCTTGTTGCACCATTCCAGATTTCAACATAGGTATTATACTAAATCGGTTGGAACCAATCGAAAGTTAAACGAGCATAATATATTTTCGGATCTGTACATCATATGTGAATGGCAAATTTAGATGGCGCGCGCGGAATTATCGCGATGGCGGATGATTGATCGATTGTGGTTGAAGCATCGAACCCACAAGGGAGGGCGTGATAAATAAGTGTTCACTTTATCATTCTTAAGATAAATTCCCACTTCTGATTCATAACAACATTTTCGGGAACAAAGCAACCAAATCCAATCGATTTTTCTCCACTCATGAAATTAATCACTTATTCCGAATTTCAACCTTTGCAAAATTTATGTCCCCCCAACAAATTGTATCGTCAAACAAACAAATTGTCCCCTAATGACCCCTTCTTACTGTGTACTTGGAGAAAAGTTGTCTGTCGTTCCCGTCTCCCGAATTCGCAGAAGGGCAGTTTGTCCACTGCATCGCCATCCAGCAGTCGCCAAAAACCATCAGTTTTACAGGTTGTTCGCGCGCGTCAGCTTTTGGCGGGAAGATTTTCTACGGCACCTGTTCTTTTCACTGCAGCAAAAGTCCAACGCAGATCGCGACTTTGACGAGGGCAGATTTTTCACTACACTGTCGAACCATCGAAGCATCGCAGAACTGCAGGCGAAGTTGCACAGCGCAACAGAACAACTCACGGTCGTGAAAAAAGTCCCGTCGGCTGCCTTATTTGCTCGAACAAATTTGTTTACCGCGCTCTCGGTCGATTAGGCCCGGATGCCTGCAGATTGTTCGTCGTACAAAAAAATTTGCGTAGGTCATCGGCAAGAAATGTTCTTATAAAAATGTTCAATTTTTTATGAATTATTCTTGTTCATGTTTTAGCACGATTTTTTTTCTCTCCAAAATGTCAACCAGCTTGGTGCAATCAGATAGGTGAAGTGACGACGAGTTTGGCGCGGGAACTGCCGACCAAACCTCGCCACATGACCCCCAGGGGCGCCTTGGTCTAGAGGGGGGAGGGAAGGAAGAATGACGGATTCCCCGAATCCGAATCACAGTTTCGAAGACCAACGCCACTAATCCAAATCTAAATCACCCGGATAGACGCTTGGTTTATACATACACCCATTACGAACCTGACAGGTTTTCTTTCTTCTTTGGAGCCAACTTCAAATCAAGTTTTTCGTTCACAGTTCCAACCAATTTGTTCCGCAAAACTTTTTAATTTTGTAAAAGCACGATCAAAACTAAGTTATCAACACACTGATTCAAGCGACATCTTTAAATCTGTACAGTGTACATGACGATCGAATCTGGAGTCACGCTTGTTGCACCATTCCAGATTTCAACATAAGTATTATACTAAATCGGTTGGAACCAATCGAAAGTTAAACGAGCATCATCTATTTTCGGATCTGTACATCATATGTGAATGGCAAATTTAGATGGCGCGCGCGGAATTGATCGATTGTGGTTGAAGCATCGAACCCACAAGGGAGGACGTAATAAAATAAGTGAGAAGGCCCTAGCCCTGGAGAAAATTAGAGCTTACGGACTGTGCTTCGGCGGTCCCAGGTTCGATTCCCGACGCGGGCTCTCGATTATTCGATCTGCCTCTCACATAGTGCCTAAGTACTGAGAGGGGGTACAGAATCTTCCTGTTCCTGTTCAGTGAATTACAAAAAATATATATATAGGGTGACGGAGACCAAATGACCACATTTGTAAAAGGCATGGTTTGGGGTGGGTAGGTCGTTCAACCCCTCATTCTGTAGCCTAATGTGGAAAGTTTAGTTAGCATTACCCGTTGGGTCGTCCATTTCAAACGTTGTCACTTGGTCTCCGCCACTCTGTATTAAATTGCAAACAAGCCAACGGCGAAAAGCACAAAATTCATTTATTTATTATTTAAGAAAAATAATAATCCGACTATTTCAAGACTCGCCCTTTCATGTGCTACATCATTGATCAAACCCCACGGACCCTGATTGATTTTAACACAATTTTTATTAAGAAAAATGCATTTCAATATGACTTTCAAGCAATACAAGATCGGAAAACAGCCGTACAGCCAAAAAGCATACACTAATTTAAAAAAAAATAATGCTTCAAATATATTTTTTCAATAGAGCATATGTTAAATGTAATGGTAATTTTCAAAGAAATAAATTTTTCTCTTTTTGAAAAAACATAACCTGAAACCATGTACCGAACGATGACAATTCAACTGTTTCAAGAAAATCTTCTTGAATAAAAGCAAGTTTTGTGTGTCACAGTTCAACGTGCGTGCGGTAAGAAAGGAGGGTCTAGTTAGTCTAGCTAGTTCCTAGTTTCAAGATTAGAACTTTCGCTTGCCAGATTAAAAATACGACAAGATGAAAATATTGGAGAACTCAGTTTGCGGCGTTTAATGTAAATTACGTCAAAACGTTATATAATGACTAAGTCGGACTTCTTGACAGCCTGTCCTTGGAACAGGTTTAAACTCTGAAAAAATTGTAATTTTTATATTCGCTACAGTTTATAATATACATGATTCCAATATCAGCAGATCTTGCACAATTCATATTTTGAAACAATAAATGACAGACATGTTCAATTAAAAATAATGATGTGTCCAATGAAGCTCAATTCGTCATAGACCAGTCGATATTGCAACTGACTGTTGCTCGGTGGTTCCGGATTCGATTCCCGGCGGGGACTCTCGATAAATTTGATCCTGGGGTACTGGTGAAAATGTGCCCCTCACATAGTGCCAAAGCACCACGAGGGGTTCAATAAATCCTGTAGTGAATACAGTGAATTAAAAAAGAAAATAAATAAACATTGTGCATTAATTTGGGATATGCTTTATCTGCTGCATCTTTAAAGTGAATTTGAATTCTTAAAATAAACAGCACTTTAAGGAGAATTGTATCATGAGCTGTTAATTTCGCTATTTTTCGACGTGAGATGATGGGAGAACGTTAAGTGACGATTCGTGTTAGGTCAAGCAATTCGTCGATTTACGTAAACTCGCCTTCCAATTAATATTCATGAAGATGAACCCCAGTGATTGCATAATTGATTAGAATTTTGATCTTCCTTGTTAGTCAGATGGGTAGAGCGTCTGCTTGAAGTGTCCGATTGGGTTCGAGCCCGTATCGGTTCGCTCCTCAGACAATAACGGATGAAAGTAATAAAAAAGAGGAGTTTTGGCAGAAGCACTGGTCTTCCCTTTGTCCTATCTGGAAAGAAGGCAAATTACCTATAATTGTTAATTGTCTAATCAAATGTGCTCGATATCTTATTGCCATAGGTCGCGGCTAGGGGCAAACATATTTCCTCAGCCCCGCTGAAACTTTACAATAGTCACTTAAAAACACGAATTCGAAAATTAAGCAATTTTTTCACTCTAGGGTGGCACCGCTGTCTGCACAACTTAACCTCCCTAAGTGGCCTGGAGCGTATATTCATTGATGGTAAAGCAAATTTTTAACATGAAGAAATGATGTATTTTCGTCTCTAGATATTGGACAAAGAGAAAAAAAGTAATTTAGTAGTTGCTAAGGCATAAGAATCGAATGATGGCTATTACAGGCAGTGCCTTAAAATAACTATACACGAAAATTATGTGAAGAGAATTATGTTAATTATGTTAAGCATAAAAGAACAAACACGGGACAGATATGGAAAATCGACGACGAGCTAGTCCATGAATAAAAATACATAATATACTGTGTTTTTTGAAACGCACATTGAATGACATCATCCTTTCCCTTTTTTTTTTTTTGGGGGGGTGAATAAGTATTTCAATTTACGTTTCTCAAAATACGAATAAGCAGCTCGTCGTCACTTTTCAACGGCTGTCCCGTGTTTGTTCTTTAATACTTAGTAATGCTCATTGAAAACTAAACTTAATTTTTCTCGATTTGCTCTTGAATGAAGAATCTTTGAAGAATATAAATATAAGATAAAATTTATAAAATGATCCCAGTATGAATTACAGCAAGATCCAGTTGTCTCGTCGAAAAAACAATAGATTAATGGATCAATCAGACACTTAATTTTTCAAAAATTATTCCTGGCATGCTTCATACCATTGCCATTGATAAAATGTACTTGCTTTATGTTTTATGGATAACCGTTCAAGGGCGAGCCGAAAATTCCCGCTTACATTATTGAAAATTACAGATTTACAGATTGAAAATTAAAAGTACAATTTACCTATGCAAAGTGTACATATACATATTGTAATATGGGAATGGCAACAGTTACACAAATAATTGAAATCAGTCCGCAAAAATTCGTGCAAAACACTTCAAAAAACAACATGAAACAAGTAAAATCTAACGAACAGTCCGTCCAAATTCCACAGATCTTTTAAAATTTGTCACGCGTACGACATTGAACTTGCACATCACTGATGGAAAATCATTTAAGTTGAATAGACGATGCAGCACAAAGGATCGCGATTTGCCCGAACCCGACCCTAACCAAACCGAAACTACACCCAAAAACTATGTCCTAAAACCGATTACACGACATACGATAATGAAAGCTTAGATCTATCCCACCAAAGTTATGACGCAACTCAATGGTTGTCACGAATAATTCAAAATAACGTGACTTAATTTCAGACGTCCCGGATGACCGGATGAAGCATTGTTCCACCTAGTCCCATCTAAGCACAATTATGTTTTTAACTACATAATAGATTTTAGTCCGGGTGACTTATAGAATGAACGCCAACTGACACCCATTTTAGGGTATACATCCATCTTGCAACAAAAATCCAGCAGATTTCCCTAAATTTCTGATACATCGCCAGTTCTTCCATTGTCGAAATTCTTTCCAATGTTAGAACTCCCTGAAATCAGACTTTCTTGGGTGTCAGTTTCTTGGTGACCTCTGTCGCTTCCCCTTCTTCGACGTCGATAACTTCAGGTGTCTGATCTGCCTCGTCGATGGTAATCACTTCCGGAACGGATGATCCCTCGGGTGGCGGAGTCGTCTCTCCAGCTCCGTTGGTAAGCTCGCCCGTCTCGAATGTGACGTCGCCCTCCTCGAAATTCAGCTGAACCTCCTCCATGGTCATCACCTCCGGCGCACCGGACAGAGCCTCTGTTCCGGCACCGCCCTTCTCCTCATCCTTGACCACCACCATCATGACCTGCGTCGTGCCCTCCTTGTCGATAACGGTGACCTGTTGAGGGATGGCGGTTGGGGAGGGCTGAACCGGTACCGGCTTCATCGGACGCAGGGGACAGATGTCCTCCAAGTGGCGCCTATAGTTAGCCAGGTAGGTGAAGGTACGAGTGCAGTGCGGGCAGGTATAGACCCGTTCGTCCTCGCTGCTGGGGGCCAGCGGCGGGTAGCTGGCCAGCGACGGTTTGATGTACGGGTGCAGACGCTTGGATTTGGGCTTACGCTTACGAACGCGCGGGCTGGTCGGCGCCGGGATGGCCACGCTGGTGGAGGAACCGGCAGCACTGCCGGAGAGCGGCGGCTCCGTGAAGTCTGATTCGCAGCAGCTGACCGCCGCATCACGATATTCCATGACGGATTGGGCGGTAACAGTTTCCGGGAGCTGCGAGGACGTCCAGCAGCGCGGCACCCAACCACTTGTGCGGGCCGATTGGTGACGACGGTAGGCTTAACGTATTCGGCCGCTCAACGGCGTTCCCGTTTCATACGCAACAAGTTAAAGTCGAGTTTATGGTGCTCAACACAAGTTATTTCGTCCAGAAAACTTTTTGCAGAGAGAGTTGCAAGAAAATAAATAGTTGACAAACTCACGCACAAGTTGACCTCCCTTCCGTCATCTCATGGTTTGCACATGAATTGTAATCTGCATTTAGGCGTTGTGCGTTTTCATATGGTCTACAGTTCTATTGGAGTTCCGAGGGCTCCATCATATTGTCAGAACGATCGTAGCCTCGATCCGGGTCTGATTTATTTGTGTCAATAGTCAAATAATGAGAGTTGCGCGATAGCTACATATCGATATAAGCGCACAGTTTCTTTCATAATCAAAAGCAATTAATGTCTACAACGACAATCTTTGCAATCGTCATCGGGTCAGTGATTTCCCTATGAAGGTTTTAAGCCAATTTTTTTTTTATAAACCAGCATTGAAGTGACTAAAATTGTAACTTATTGAAACAATTGATATTGGTGTTCTGACTATCGCGCATTGTATTGAATCCGCAAGTATGCGAGCTGCTGGCAACAAACTATTACTACGATAATAGAGTGCAGGTAATACCACTTTGCAGATGAGTTCCATTATTTCACCTCAAACGTTTAGAAAAATGATATTTTCACAAGCGATTGATACATAATACCAATTTTATAGTAAAAGTAATATATAATGACATATTCTGTTATTGATGTAATATAGTTCACCTACATCGAATATTTGATTAGCAATCTTATTTGTACTCTAGGACCATCATGCATCTCTTTTTCTTTAGACATAAGCAAGATGGCGGCGCCCATGGAGTTTCAGTATTGTCAAAGTCTTGTGTTAAAATTTGTGTAGTGATTCATAATTGTTTTTGGCCGGAGTATATTTTTAAAGAGCAGACTTTGATCGTTTTATTATATTTCAACGTACTGTGCGGTTTTGAAACTCAGAAGAACAGATAACGCCTGGGGTAGGTCCAAAGCTACGAATTTCGACCTACACGAAGCTGCGCGGTTTCAGCCCTTGTCACGTTTAGATTTAGATTTTAGATAGTTTAGGTTGTCGCCGCGCCGGGGCATTATGGCGATTTCCGTAGGTGAGGGGATGCTAATGTGACTATGATTTCGTGTGTCACGGAGGCAGTCACAGCCTTAAAGCTTCCCCTACTCTAAACATGGGCTACTTGCGGGTAAACACCTCGGTCACAAAGGCAGTCACAGACCTCAAGCTCCCGCTCCTTTCCACTCGGCGTAGAGAACATCGCCTCCAGTTGCTCTTCTCAAT
>JAQGBY010000738.1:0-38055 GCA_034698785.1 Mycogona germanica | reverse complement strand
TTAATTCACAAAAAAAAAAAAAAAAAAAAAAAAAAAAATGTTTGTTAAAGAGGCTTACCAGCTTTGTCAATCTCACACCCATGAATGGAATTCGAGAATAGACGACGATACAAAACATATTTTTAGCAAACCCATTTTTAGCATCCCTCGAGCTCTTTGAAAGAACTTATTCAAGGATGTACGAGGAAAACGTTATGCAAGCAATTCAGTTTAAATATCGAGAAATTCTATCGATATATTGTTCTTTACATTGTGTTTTGATTTCTGTTTTGATTTCTCCATTTCAATACCCCTCGTTGGCCTTATTTTTGGGATTCATGTTCGTGAAGATATTTTCAATTTTTCATATTTACATTTCCTACTAGATACAACAGCTCAACATAATATTTCGCGAGAGGTTTTGGAACTTCGTAGCGTCCAATACCTGAATAACATTTCAAACCGGCAAATGCATTCTTGATGCGACTCAATCAAAATCAATAATATCCCCACCCCCACATATCTATTCTGACGGAGACCCATACACGTCTGAAAGAGCTCGTACGTTTGTGCTAAGGTAAACCAGCCGCGTCTATAGAGAGATATATATTCTCGTAGATAAAGGCGCGGGTTCGATTTCTATTGGCGAGTATCTTATATCGAAACCCTACATACATACATGTATATATATTCTTTTGCGAGATCGAATGTGTTCGCTTTTGGTCATACGGATCCGATACGCTCTTGTGTAGGGTGCAACGCGATACGCTTCACATTCATTTTTTTTTTTTTTGGTGAGCATGCAGTTGTCCCTTCCTTGCACAGACTGCTCAGAGAATACTGATCAATATATCCATAATCCATAATCCAACGTTGGCGGCCTATAATGGAATTGTGAAATGAAAAAAAAACCTAAAACGTAGATATTCTTTGCTATGGCGAAACTGCGATATTGAATACGATGAATGGGGGATGCACTCATGAGACCGAAGTCTGAAATGTCAGAATGTGAGACCTAGATAGGGATTTTTAACGTGAGCCTGATATCGTACAGAAACGGGATCGATGTCTCCCCCGGGAATTGAACCTGCGATCATTGGGGATGTAGATGAATCCGATACGTCACATATTTCGCTCGGGTTCTTGGGTGCTAGGCTTTGCTCGTGTTCTAATGTCTAGGCCGAAGGCTAACTGGTTCTAGACGACTAGTCATATGTTGTTTTGCGTCAAGTGTACCATTAATAATTCATTCGATATTCTGCTGAAGTCATCATTGGACATCAGAAATTTGCAAGCCAACAAAATGTCACAGGAGGATACAATCGGTGTCTCGCGAAAGCAGATTTCGATTCTCCATTTCGAATTCTATTTGACGCATCAGTCAAAGAATGTTTTTCGCGTCATTTTCTTCTTCTTCTCTCGCCCATCGCGAACTGATATCCGATTGAAAGCAGCGTTTGGGGGCTTTCTGTGGGTGCGTGCCGCGTGTCTGTTATCGGAGGTGTCCATCTCCAGAAATGTGATTCCGAAATAGAAACCTAAAAAAGGCGGGCCCGTAGTCACTCGCCTCAACACCACGAATCCTATTTTAAATTTTCGAACCTCCATGTATACGTATTGGCCTGTGAAAGATGCGATTTCTAACTTAACTCGTGGCCAATTTTGTTTCATCACATTGCCCGACCAACCCTAACACGAACTTCATCCACCACATCAACATTGATACGTTTGTTACATTAAATTAAATTGATCAAAATACGTCTGTAACATTCCTAAATCAACGTAAAGCATATTGTTCAACGAAAGAATACAGGGTATAGCAAAAATATGGTCCCTAGGTTTAGTCAGAATCAGGCTACTGGTACAAGTTGCTCAGTGTTGTCAATGTTCGACCCCTCCCACGTGTAAATAATTTGTTCGTGAGGTTAGCGTTTGGCAACAGCTAAGTCCTCGATCTCCCCAATGACTTCCAAAATCCCCCCTCTCCTGTCCCCCGCTTCATTAATTATTTTTGCGGGACCGACAATATGGCGACGCGTCGCAGTGTTGTTGCCAAGTCACGATGACGGCTGCGGCAAGGTCGCCCACGAAACATGGGTAGGTAGCGCCACGTGCAACAATCGATAGAGGTCGCCACGTGTCATCGTCGTGACGGAACGGATGGTGGCGTTTCTGCATCACATATTTCTGTACACACGTTTTCAATGCCGCATAATTTCACAATATAGATCTGATTTTAAACTATTAAAATTGACTAACTGATTGACTAACCAAAATCGTGCCATTTGCCAACTACAAATAGAAAACATCATTTCTTAAATTCAGTGTTTCTGTTTAAAAATAAATTATGCATATATATATATATAATAGAGTTTTCTTGGTCACCCTTGGCTAAATAAAAAAAGTCAATGCGAGATTGAACTTAGATGAAACTACGATAATTAACCAACTCTAAAATATCCCACAGTCAATTCAACAAATAGTTAAAACGGAAACTGGAAAATTTTAATGGTTCTTACCTCGCGACAAACGTGAAGAGTGACTGTCTGAGAAGGACTGGAACAAGGAGCTGTAACTCTTGCTGGACACTACAGCTGGAAATAAAAATTTGAAAAAAACATAATTAATACTTGTACACCAACATTTACGCAAACATGCCTTAAAAAGTGTAATTGCTTTACGAGATTTGAATGCTAGCTTTGCAAGCTACCGCTAAAAATAAAGTTACAACCAAACAGGCCAAATAACGTGTGCTCGTAACAATAATGGATTTAATTAGATAAAAATAAACAATAAAAATATTAATAGATTACAATAACAATTTTGCTTACTTATGATTATTTCATTTAAATAATAAACAATTTGCCACATGTAGTATTGAGGGAACGTTCTGTATATGCAGGGGATGAGCAGGGAACATGTGAGAAACGATGATGGACATATTTATGGAGCGAGCGAGCAAAAAAGACATGACAGGCACAAATTGAAATTCATTAGGACATTGTGTTGGGGGAAGAAAAAAACAAGCCATCCCAAGCGTTATTTTATATAGTCACGGTTTCTATTTTTCTCGCTCAAATAATGTAGGCATTATGCGCGAGCGTTGATCGTCGCTGTGAATTGTGATCACGCGTTGAACTGAACGAAAGTGCGTCAGCGGATCAACTTCAAGCCAGAGATTCCCACCCACGTCAAAAGCTTCACAAACATGTAGGATGGTCTTATATCCCCCCCCCCATTTTAAAAATCAATTAAATTAATCGATGTTCCCCATGCAGTGGGGGACATTTTACTGTAGACGCGCGACATGTAAACAAATCACAGGAAATACATATTGAACAAATTTAACGGCAGTAATTTATTACCAAAGTAGAAAATCATCAACACTGGTGAGAAAGCGCTTTTACTGGTGTTGTGCATTGCGGTGCAGCATCAGGGGGTGCTTTTTAACTTACGTGTTTAGCCATCGCGCGAGTTAATGTTTGAGGGGCTTACTACCTTTCCAGGCTCAAAACCATCCCACAGGCAATTTTGCCTAACCTAGGCTGTCCAGAAAAGGGATCTTTAACGTGTCCTGAAATCTTACAGGCACGGGTCACATTTCACCTTTATTCCGAAAGAAGGCGAACTATATGTAATCGCACAGAGAGTTCAGCAGTTAATGTTCCAGTTCAATAAGAGTATTTTATAGAACCTAATTAATTTAATTAGCTATTTCAGAAAAGTTGACCTGTTAGATATTCTTTTTTCCTTAATTCGGGGACGAGATTGTTGCTATTGTTTTTAGATGGTTTCGATAATAAAAAACAAAAACAATTGGCACAGTTAATGAAGTGAGGTTGGTGTGGACGGACACCCTGTACACGAAACGACGTGCCAGTTCTCCATTGGCTACCCGGGAACACAACTAAACGAGTAGGGCATATGCGCTCGCCCTTCTTATCGCCCGCTATCTCGGGAATAGCGTCCGGGAGCGTTCCCGCGATCGGGCACCAAAGAGAGAGAGAGAGAGAAAGAGAGAGAGAGAGGCCGGGCCACCACCGCCAACTCATATTGGCGGCTCACATTATTACAAGGTGGCGCTGCCCCCGCCTATATTTTGCCTGTCGGGTTAGGAGTCAAGGCAGGGAAGAGTTCTCATTTTATTTTCTCTTAGTTCTATGTTCATGTTACATTTCTTAAGTCATTTGTCGGTAGTACGAGTTTCATAAAATGGCAATTGTATCCGGGACAGCATCTAACGAAATTGTTATTTATCATTCAAGACGCTATATTCCATTATCATTGATCGTATTATTTCGTTTCTCAAAGAAAATGAATAGGAGCCGATGGTAGTATTAACTAAAACGTTGGGGAATTGCAGGACTACAATTAGAAACTCGGCAACGAAGATAGTTTAAACATTAAATTTAAGATGATGTTTCGAGAAGATGTTTTAAATTTTATTACGTTTAATATATCTTCGTTGACGAGTTTCTAATTGTAGTCCTGCAATTCCCCAACGTTTTAGTCAAAACTGATACGTTGTGAGATTTAAAAAATAATTTTAAAAAATACGTTTTGTTACGTTTGTTTTGTAACTGTTTACGTTTTGGGGTATCAATTTTTAAAAATAAATTAATTGAACGGCAGGGTCTGGGGTTTTCAGAATCAATTGGTCAGTTAAAGGGTTAAAATAATAAACTGAAATTTCAAACGAAATTTGAATTTTATTTATGGAGCATGTCGTCGATTTTTCACGGCTCTGTCCCGTGTTTGTTCTCCTATAACTACAAACCATCGTCGACGTTTTACATATTTTTCGTGTGTGGTTATTTTAAGGCGCTGCCTGTATGTAGCAGCCATCACTCGATTCCTATGCCTTATTGTAAAAATGTGTTCTGTGTAATTTTTTTAATTGTTTCACTAAGTCCAGTTTTTTTATTTCATTTATTTGATATTTTTGTTCTTCTCAAGTTCACGAGATTCGCGAAGTAAACGATACATTTTGGACTTAATTTTCATTCTACAACAGCGGAGGGAGGCATCATTGATTTGTATTGTCACGAATATAGTCAGCGGGAGAATCGAGCCGAGATAATCATCAAAGATCCAAAATGTAGGTTAATCGTTCGCGAAATCAGTTAGTACACGACTTAACGCGAGTATTCTCACAAAAATTTACGCAACCCAACAGCAGCAGCCATAAAATTGGATCTACAAATGTCGTGACACGGCACGGCGTCACACGCGTTACTGCAAACAGCCGCTAGCCGCTAGTCAGGTTGCCGGCAGTGGGTGGCTGCAGGAGGCCGCCTGGATTTTGACAGTCGTCGGAGAGATTTGTCTCCCGTTGGTAGGCGCTGAGAGAGCGAGTGAGGCGCGCGCGCCAAGTCGGGCGGCACAGAGATAAGTTTGTGGGTTTTTGAAAAGGGGTGGGGGGAACCTATCCCGCCATTATCACGCCCACCCATCATACCCCCCCCCCCTCCCGTACATAGGAATCGCCGCGCCAGCGGTTATATCTCGCACAATCTAAACGCCATCCCCTGTCCCCGCCTCCGTCGCCTTCTTTTTAAATGTATGGCAGCCATCTTCATTATTCATGCGAGTGCGCGAGCGCATCCATGCACTTTTATTAATAAACACTTGGCTGGAAAATTGTGCGGTCACACTGGCCCGGCTGTAGCTATGATGCCCTTATCAGTTGGATTCTGGGTTTGGAGAAGTCCACCAGAAACGGTCAAATTTTATGATAATCAGGATGCAATGCTAATCGAAATGAAACAATTGCTTCCATCAAATAAGATTCTATACCAGTTTTGCATCTATATGCAATGTGCATGCAATGGAATTATGTGGAATAACATTTTCATACCAGAGATTCTATTCCACTAAGTCTTGAGAAGCACTTTTAAAAGGACCATGGTTAGTAGTAGAAAAATTATATTGTAAACTTCCTGTAGTACTTATGAATTTACCTACTCAAAATCAAATTAACCAATGTGTCATATACATGCATGTTTCTTTGAAATTAAAGCAGAAGCTTACTCAAAAATATATTGTAAAAATATATATACAATTTT
This sequence comes from Mycogona germanica, assembly GCA_034698785.1. NCBI lineage: Eukaryota > Metazoa > Arthropoda > Diplopoda > Chordeumatida > Chordeumatidae > Mycogona > Mycogona germanica. The sequence goes on along the minus strand of JAQGBY010000738.1, from coordinate 32,011 downwards.
TCATATCAAAATTTGTCTCGACTGATCAAAACCGATTTTTACAATCTATATTTTTATTATTATTTCCTGGAGTTCGTCACTTCGTCCATCTTCAATCCAGCGCTGTCTGTAACCAGTCGCATTAGTTGTGTCCCAAAATTTTAATTTTACGAGATTGAAATGGCGTGACATGCGGTTTCATTTCTCTGCTCCATTACATTTTTTTTACTATCTCGCTACTGTAGATAAAAGCGTGCATTTAAAGCTCAACTAAAGTAGCTGAGAAAACGAGCTCGCCGCACTCCTCACTCGGGGCGACGGAAGTTGGCAGCGCTGGAATCGAGCTTTCAAGGAAATCCGTTTTTTTTAGTTTTTAAGGGCACGATCCGCAATGGCGACAATCTCACACACACTCTCAGTGAGCGCTCCCGGCATCAAAACTCCCGCCTGCTGCTCTTCTTTTTTTAAACGGGAGTTAATTTTTGTAATTTTTTTGTCGGGGGCCAATTTTTGGAATTGTTTCCTGCGCCGACGATATCGGTGGCAATATACTGGATACCGCAATCTCAAGTCTGTCCTCCGAAGACCAGTCACACCCGTAACCAGCATTTCCCTAACCTCTGCCCCAATAATTCAAATTCAACTAAAATATCTGCACGTCTAACCACCAGATTGAATCATTTAGATCCACACTAAATAAAATGCATAAGTCTAAATCGGATTTCTTGTTCCGTAGATGAGTTCGGCAACATGCAGAATAAATATAACGAAGACACGACGCTGACTTCTTCCTTTATCCAATTAAGGAGTAATTTGAATAATGAATTTAATTTTGTTACAAACAGATAAGGTGGCATAAATAAATATGTAAATTATGGTCTCGGGAGGATAAAGCCGCGTACTCATTCAACACCTTTTTGCCCACCCACGCATACTTGGAAAGCCAGACTCTATGAGCGCACTAAACGCGAACAGGAATTCCTTTCTGACGCTCGCAGCGCCGCTGTAATAGCTTCCTGAGAGAGGGTTTAATTTACGAACGGCATTTTTCGAGCGGAGCAACGGAATAGTCACCTAGTTTGAAAACGCACCCTCTATGTCTCGTTTAAAAAAGAAAATTACACTCACTCTGACTGTACTGTGCCGGAAGTAGTACTAGGTTTGCACGACAGAGAAAGAAAGTGGACATTACCGAGCTCGCAGTAATTGTTAACTTGTTTGGGCAGCAACAAATTCATGCGTGCATGCTTGGAATTAATAAACAGTAATCTCGTTGATTGAAAAGGTTGAAGGTTGCTTATTCTCAAATTTATTAAAAGAAGGGTAATGCTATTCTATCAAATTTGAAGAAATCGCAATAAAATGAACCACGAAAAAATACAAGGTTCCGTAGCATTTGAATTTGATCATTGACGCCGAGTATCGTTTTAAGTTATTCTCTTTTGAAAATAAAAAAAATACGAAATATGGATATTACTTACAATTTCTTTTAATTAGAATTTTTATAATTTTGCTCACCTGAAGATAGTGAAGCAGAGCATTTATCCCTGGTGGCGGACGGTAGGTTATCGGACACTGGAAAATAATATTAACAAATCATTAGAAACCATATTAAAAATAAAATTTAAATACTCGTATTTAACGGAAATTTTGCAAAAGTCGGTTTGTAGTCGGTCCATGTTAAAGATGGCGACTATTACGACATTAAGTATGAATGCGACACCACACAGTATCATCAAAACCACTAGAGCTCTGTTGATTCGTTTCGATCATACAATCGGTCCGCCCCCACCCTCGTAGAGACACCCACAATCAGTTACACCCCCTTACCACTCTTCACAAATTAACCCCCTCGCCATCCTCCCCCCCCCCAACCGTCGTGTTCAACGTTCACCACGCTCGGCTTCGCCGCAACACTGAGTGGGGCGTAGACTTGCTCTTTTTGACGTGACGGCGCATCCAAGATGGCGTCGCGCACGGGCGCCGCCATATTGTGGCAGGCGTGGCACGTGCCGCTTCGCCCGGCAGCCCTTCAGCACAATGGGGGATGGGAGCGCTTCGCTCTCAGGCTTGCCTTTTGCGCGCCGGGAATCAATGTGACCATGACACGGCGGCGCTCTCTCGATGGTAACGGGGAAAAGTGAGCAACTTGCATGAATGGATAGAGATCGACACGTGTCTCGGGGTCTGTTCGACTTCATTAAGCATTTCTTTTCGAATTCGTTCTGTCGTGTTGTTGGTGGCCTCATCAAAACGCCGCGGTGGGGTGGGAAGGGCGAGAGGTTGTATTGGTTAGCGCTGCCAACTTCGAATGTTCTCCGCCATATCTGGGCACATTTGGGCATTTTTTATTTCGCAGATAATTGTGGCATAACTGATGCAATTGCTGGTGATTCTGCAAGCAGAATAAAGTGCAGGTGCATAGTTCTGCTATGATGCATATTTTGCTGCTAAGCAATTGCATTCGATGCGGGGACTAATGTGAAATCCAAATAAGAAATCATTTTTATTACAAAATAATATTTTCATCTCTCACAGTGATGTTCTTTTGTATTATGAAAATAAAATTCCGTGCGACATATGATGTCAATTGCAAATAAATAATGGTGCGTTTCCCTCTAGCGGATACATTAAAAATGGACGAGTTCACATATACACAAGAACTGAACGCGCCCACACTGCGATTGTGATTCGGATAGCTATGGCTTTTGCTAGGCGGAATCAACAAACTTTCGTGACATGTCAATTTCCCAAAGTTCCCTTTACCTGGTGCGGAGAAAGTCGTAGTTCTACGATCTACGATATAATAGCAATTAAATTCGACGATTTTGATCAAATATTTTGCACAGTATCACCATGCACCGCGACTGATATTATAATTGACTAGCTATCAATATATTGGAAGACGTTTCTGCTACAATGATATTTACAATTTTAATTCGCATCCCGTACATAACCTTGACTGTGTAACCCACTCACGCGCAAGCCTTAGGGACTTTTAAGAGAGCGACAGATTGACATCACTGCAACATGTACGCTACGATTCCAGGGAAAATTAAAACAGAGGGGATGGGGGAGGGTTGCGGATGAATCGCGGCAGCGAGTGACACTGTAAGGATGCTAAAATTCAGGATATCCTGTCTGCCGGCGAATATATGAAATCTCCTGCCCGCCTCCCCCCGCCCACCGCAGTCCCCCCCCCCCCCCTCCACCTCCTCTTCTTTTCGTTGGTGCTCAGCGGGCGCCATTTTGTTCCTCTCCCCGTCACTCTTCTGTCTTCGGAGATCAAAGTCACGCACGCGTGCTACAGTGGCCAGGGATCGTTTTAACGAGCTTCCCCCTCAAAAGTGGTTGTAGTCACTTGCCTTTAGTTTGGTGGCTTTTAGATTTAGCGAGAAAGGGAGTGTGGGTGGAGGAGATAGCAACAGTAGGGACATGTATATGCATGGATCTGGATAGTACGTCGAGAAGAACGAAGTGAAATGCTATTTTAACTACATGTACAGTAGTACATGTATATATTGTACTATTTTTATAATTTGTTCCATGTTTCTGACACCCTGGAAAATGAAATGAAAAAGTTGTATTGTACTGTGTTGCTTTTGATGAAAAGCAAATGACAGTGTGTTGATTAACTGTCCTCATGAAATCACACGAAGACAGGAAGGTACACTTGAAGTTCAATGGATACAGGTGGCCCTCGGCAAATCTTGATTCGGTCACGGCAATTGAATACGAAAGACGAAAATGAAAAGAAGAAGAAGGAAAAAATAGCGGCGGAGGAGCGATCGCCTTTCCGAACTTTAATAAGGCGACCCGGAGTCACGTGACCTTCATTAGCTGGAGGCTCTTGAAACCGGCGACCGGATTCGTCTGAGTTCGGCCGGTCGTCTCCGGCCGACGTCACACGCCGGATTAGCTGAAAATGATATTTTCCTGCGCCATCTCTTAATTAATATGGTCGGTCGGTCGGTCGGTCGGTCTCGGCCTTCTTCGGCGTCACTTGCCCGCGAAATTGAATAGCCAGGACGCCGTTGATGAGCGGACTACATGTGACACCTCCACGCAACTCTGCGGACATCATGCTCCTAAGTCCCCCATTTTACTGGGAAAGACATTTCTTTTTCATTATTATTATTATTAGTCCAAGATCGAAAAGTCGATGATTATAATCCGGAATGGATATTGGGACCGCTCAATTTATAAAACAAATTTTGTGGTCTATATCAATTAGGAGAAATCTGAAAGCTTGTATCCGAATTTGATTTCTTGTATCAAGCGAGTCAATGTCTATGCGAGCAAATATTTATTCGAACATTCCATTCTCTATTACATACGTATAACTACACTACAAACGAAAATGGCCTAAGAAAAAATGAAAAGACATTTTTAGAAATGAGAGTTTCTGATGAAGATTCCTTAGAAATTGTAGTCACGAACAATTCATGATTATACAGCGAAATAAAAAATAGGACGTTATCAACCAACAGTTGAGATTAATGCAAAATGAGATAAACGTATTCTAAAATCATTCGTTCATAGTCCATGTTTCATGCAATAACCCCCAAAAAAAATGCATTTACAAATGTCAAGAACATCCGAGCCCTCGTAAACAGTTTTAGCATGGCGAGCTCAAGAGCAACATCAACTTCAATTTACGATATGTGAGATTAGCCACTGTTGTGTAAAGGGGCCCTATGAGATAGCAGCATCGACTAAACAAATCTATAGTTATAGTATACAAACCCCCACCCCACCCCCAATATGCAAGTAGTTGACCGTAGTAGAGCCATTGAGCGTGAGAGTGAGGGAGAGAGAGAGAGAGAGACCGGGAAGAAATGACGTTGATGCATGTTGCCGGCGGCGGGCAACAGAGAGCCCCGTCCGTCCCCAGCAGTCCCAGTCGTCATCATCGGGCGCAATCGCTCGGAAAAGCCGACGGCGCTCCGTTCAGCCGTGAACGGAACTTTCGCGCGTCATTAAGCGGGATTTGCTATCGCCAACGACCGACGAACGCGACCTCATTAGCCCCCGTCTATATTCCCGCGCCGGAGGCCTTCCAGCCTACCACCACCACCACCAACCACCCACTCGCTTTCTCCTACGATTGTGCCGGACGTTGCTGGTTAAGGACCCGATGTTTGTTTTTTGTAACCCTAATTTATAGGCCCTTATATCCTATCACACGTGCGAACGGGGTGTCCTTCTCGCTCATGGTGAGTTAGGGCCTGAATGGTCGCTGAAGCAATGGATCGTGTGGAATGGGGGAAAGGGCCCTCACTGCGTGGAATCATTGTGGAATATATTACTTAGTAAACACACTTTGTATAATGATTCGTGTTGAAATGTGACGAATTGTGGGGAAATAATTTTTGGCTGCCCCTTCGGATTCATTCATTTCATATTCATTCAATTGAGAATGTTTTTCGAAACCAATATAAAATTTCATATTAAGTTTTTGAAGTGCGAAATGTTTCTAAAACCTAGAATCATGTAAACAATTGTAATGACATTATAAATATTCCTTCATTTCTACCCGGGGATTTTGAATTTAAATGTTGACTGATAATGTCAAGTATCAAAAGAAATGGTCAGCATTTCGCAAAGATTTTATAAAATGTATTTTGGCGTCCATTTTATTCGCATAATCTCAAATTGCGACGCCAGAACTTGTAAAACGTCATTTCCCATTGGCGAGAAAAATATTGTTGGTGCTGGGACAGAAATGTCAAGCTTCGCTGCAAACACGATTATTCGAACCAAATTCTTGGAATGCGTTTGTTTACCTCTTAATTAGGTAAAATAATCATGGCTGCAAAGTTGTGATATTCTGCGGTAGAAAAAAATCATTTCTCTAATAAACTCTCGTAATTAGAAAATACAGGAAAATGTATTAACATTTTTTAAATAAAAATAGTGTTTAATATTTTTATCAAATATTTCGATCGTCAAAGTGTGTTTTTGTCCTGTTGATCGCCAAGAAAACTAAAAAGTTCACTAAACTATCTTAAAATTCTTTAATCAATGTCGTGACCACGATGTGCAATGGTCACGAAGTGACCATTCGTTCAAGTTTCTTTAGAAAAAAAATTCCACATGCAGGTTTCGAACCCAAGACCATCCAGAACCTTAAATCCGAAACGTTACGTCAACCATTCAGCCACTTGCATCCAATTATTAAACAGAATTTATTTGTGCCTGATAAACAAAAAAAAATGTGACAAACCGCCTGATTAACTACCACCAGACGTGAGACACATGTCCACTAGAGGTCGTTTCCTTTAAGTGGAAAAAGAAAAAGTGAAAAAAAGCACTAGCAGATTCGGATTTATTATCCGAATCTGCTAGTGCAAGTTATTATTCGAATTTTATCACTAGTTGTCGTAGCTGGAGGAACTGTGGCTCTGGGTTCCCAATTACACGGAATCGTATGGTTGACTAAAGTGACGCGGAGGCCGTTTCAAGAAAAGGATTGTTCAGGTTAGTGTAGGATTTGTTCAGGACTAACAAATAAAAAGAAAATTTATTTTTCGAATTTAAGGTTCGCGGAGAAAAACGAGAGTTGAGGAACTCGTTAGGCCGTTTTGCAGATCTTGTTTAGGATTGAACAAGCCTTCGTCAATCCAATTCAACTCCAATTTTCCCAGAATGAGTCGACAGTGGAACAATCTAACACGGCCTCAAATGCAGAGCATGTTAAAATAGGACCCCCGTCGCAGGCCCTCTCGGGGCTGTTTGCAGATAAATAACATATACATTGCTAAATCTTTAGCATATTTTAATTGTGAAAGTAAAGACATTTCAAACTTCAGGTTAGACTAACTGCTTAGTCACTGCAACAATTAAATGATAACCCACACGCTCGCACTTAGCTATTCGCACAATTAAATATTTACAAACAAATCCTGTCTAATATACAGAGTATAAGAGAACGTCGTTTTGTACTTTTCGTAATCGATTTCATATAATGTAAGTTTAATTGTTCGTACAGAACTGTACATCGCGTGTTATTACATTGGTTTGGTTTCGACGACAATCATTTCCACATTATAAATAATTTTGTATCATCTTTAAGATTAACTCGTTCACTAAGGAAGTAGGAACGCCTAATTTAACGAATCTTAATTAAGATAGCATATAATCAATGCCTAATATGCACACTAAAGTACGCAAGATATCTGTTTAACTTCATGCGATATGAATAATTTGATGTTATTACTGAAGCAAGTACGACAGCAATTACGAATCTTAATTTTAAATTGGGGGCGTCTTCAAAATATCGGAAAACTTTTGTCTTAATTACATACGGCAAGAGCCCAAGAAAAACACCCCCAATCCGAGTAAGACAATTTTCAATTTAGGTTTTCATCCTTTCGTGTAATGCACCTGCGACAACAGCAGCAACGACGATTCCGTTATTTCCGCCTGATGAATAAATATGTGCAACACTGTAATTTAAAAAGTACGGGTGCGCCCCACGCCCCTTGTTTATGACTCGACTCAAAAGCTACACCTTTGCGTCAAACCTTCAACCACAAAACATCCTCTTGAGACCCCTAGAGTGGACTTGGAAGAACACGCCAGAATATTTTCTCATTGTGTGCCCATGGAAAATATTCCCATTCCACTCCCAACGCCATAAAAAGGATCACAGGAGGATATTTTATTTCACTCGCTTTATACTTGTGCAACATGTAATAATACATTTAATTCGATTTTCGAAACCAATTTGAAAGATTTAAATGACATACACATTCATTATGCATTCGGCAGTCCTGATAGTATTAATTAACAGCAGGTCTGGCTCAACTCGGGTTTCCATCTGCTGACTAGGCTGAGTAACAATTTGAACGAATCGATTCCAGAACCACTGGGTACGTTACGATTCCCAATCACCACCACCAGTGGGCGCCCCGGTCCTCGTTAACAGTAAAAAAAAATTTGATTAGAGTTTCCAATGTGGCACCTCAGTATGACTTCCACTCCCCCTCTCTCTCTCTCCCGGTGTATTGCCGATTGTTGGACAGGAATCGGCTGAATCAATCAGTAAATTGGAATTGTTGTCGAACCCGATTTTAGCCCAATTATTATGCTAATTCATCAGACCTAATAGCACAACAATTGCTATTGAAACGTATATATGCGGTCCGGCTTGTGTTTGGGTCGAGCACAGAGTAACCGCGGAAGTGGTGCTGTCCGGTCAGAAATATCCGTAATTTCCGATGTTTGTTCACCACACACACGGGGAAATCGAAAGTGAAAAATAGGCATTGGGACCCGAATTAGATCGATACATTCTGCGGCAGACAACAATCCGGCGCATAACATTTCAGAAACTGTTTATAAATCACGGAAAAATACCAATTTAAATATCCGCTCGATCTATAAAATATTATTATATTCGACCGAATCAGCTTTTGTTCATGCTGAAACAGACCGGGCACATATAATGAAAACGAGAAATAATCAATTTAAATTAATTATTCGAAGGTATTTCCGTTAAAATGGCTTATAGAATGATCGACCGACGCGATCATTTTATCGACTATTGGATTTTTTCCGTAAATACGTATTTGATTTTAGCAGCTACGAATGCGATTTCCTTGACAAATTCAACAAAATATTGACTTTAGGAAAAGCTTAAAAAATCTGACAAATACTTTTTTCATCGGATCCATCCTAATTTCTTAAAGTTTGAATTTGTGTTTGCTGGTCACGTAAAAAAAACTCACGAACGGCGTAACACAGCGCCACGAAATTTGCATGGATGTAGTTTATTGCAACAAATTGTTCGGCAAGTCAAACTCATTTCGGGTCTCGATATTGTGTCGTTCAGGAGATACCATCACTTAAAGTCTGTATTGCGAAAAAATAAATTAAATAAACCAAGTTCTGAATTGATTGTTATTAAAATTGTCACTGGACATCATACAGCGTATTGTAAGGTTAGCGTAACTTATTTCAGGAACGGATATTGTGTCGTTCAGGAAATATCAGAACTTAAAAAATAGAATTAAAAAATCGGCCGAGTTAAAAATTGATGAAGAAATACATTTTCAACTAAACCACACTCTCCTGTTTTGTGATCCCGGGTGAATTTATTTATACGTCAACTCATTGTATTCGCACTCGTACTTTGCATTTAAAAATAGTTACAAGTAGACGGAACATGCTAAATCGACATGACAATCAACCCAACTCCATATGTATTTGTGGGCGTAGGTAGTGTCAGTCCGCAAATATACAACGAGTTAAAAACTAATTCCAGAGTACACAACACACATTATCATCCCACCCCCTTCAATCGCCTCTCTCTCCCCCCTGGTCCCCTCTCTAATGCGCATCCCCAGGCCTCCCTCACTTTAATTTACTGTTCGAATCCACCCTACTCCTCTCTCACCAACACCGCAGGTTAATGAGCGTCGAATAGCGAGTGCCCCGTCATCGGCAGGTGCCCTCGCCACGCGCGGCACGCGAGCGTCGCGTTTCGCCCGGACTCTTTCGCTCTCTCTCTCTCTCCCCTTTCCACGATCGCGTGAGAACGGCCGCTCTTCACGTTCACTCGCCGGCCACGCTCGACTGAACTGCCGGCAACACGCGCCCGCTCTTTTCCGGACTCGTCGTCGCGAGCGAGCGAACGCTGTCACTGGTGCCCTCCACCCCCCATCACGGCATTTGTTTGACGTGTTGCTACCAGTCATCTCTCCCTTACACAATTCTAAACCATCATCCCCTACCTCCCCACCCACACAATATAATATTTCCTTTAATGTATCATATAGTCCTCGCTGACCAGCATTAATAATCATGATTCTGAGATTATGAAAAAGTTGTCCAAATATTTCATTCCTCGACAGCAATAATCCCTATCTTGGTAAAGGCCCATTCGTTCTGAACATATCCATAATATAATTTTAAAAATAATTTATATCCTCATATTTTATACATAACAAGAATGTTGGCCGGCTTTGCCTGGGTTTACAGCAACCACCAATGAAATTAAAAATTAATTGTTTAAATTGATCGGCATGTATTTTTTTATATTTAAAAATTTGGATTTTTAATCGTTTGACAATTGTTATGTTAAATTGAAAATGAATCATTTAAAAAATATCTATTTAATTATTTTATGGTTTTTAATATTATTATTTTATTTTATTTTTATATTGAAAATATTATTTCGGTAATAGTATGTGGTATGGTGTCCTTTGGTTGGAACTGTTATCTGGTTTGCTTGGTTGGAACTGTTATCTGGTTTACTTGATTGTATGTGGAGACGCCATTTTTTAAGTTTGAAGCGAAAGGGAGATTATCCAAAATTTTGTAACTGTTGTTTTATTATTTTGTTTTATTTTATATGTTATATGTTATTTTATATGTTTATTTTGTTTTATATGTTTTATTGGTCTATTTTTTAAATTTGAGATCTGAAAAGTGATCACTAGCGAATTATGGTGGTGTACTAACGGTATGTTGATTTTTTAAAATTTTCATTGAGGCGTTCGAGAGTTAGTCTCCGGACATGAAAATCGAAATATCTGTTTTATAATATAGGATTGTATTGGAATGCCCCGGGTTCGAGTCCCCGCGCGGGTTTCCAATTATTCGACTCGCATCCTGATTTTCGTATTTGTGTATTATGTTAATTCCTTATTGTGAATTAAAATTAGTTACGATTTCTAAATAATTACGGTAGAGCAAGAGGACACCAGTAGTTTACAGATCGTTGCTTGTTGGTTTATGACTAAAGTTTTTCTTTTTCTTTTTTAGTTTTGTTATATATAGTGCTGACCTATAGTTGCAATCGGTCGTAATTCAAAATAAGGCCGGGGTACCGTACTCTACCTTGTCTAAATAAATTATTCGCTACGTGTAGGATTTAAAAACTATCATCAAATGAAGTTTGAACACGCAAGCCTCTAGTTCGTTAAAAAAAGCGAATTCTATAATTAGATTGTTCGAGTTTCGTGCCATTTCGTGATGATGATTATTTATTATGGTTCTCCGTCAAAATGGCATATCATGCTGACTATTCAGAAGGAATTAGAAATATTTGAACTTAATTATCATCAAATTAGCTCGTCGCTCTCTGTCGAATGGAGAGTGGAGGGTCGATTGAGAATTCACGGGTAACCCATCACGGCTCGTTAAAGTTCTGTGATGGAAAGCGTACAATTTGTGGACGCGCCCTCATTTGTGAGCATTTTAAAATAACACGCAATTTTTAAATAAATCGGTGAACTGTGGAAAGTGGAAAGAGCCTCCAATAATTACCCTGGACATCTTCTAATTAATGATTTAGAATGTTTGATAGTTGAAATACTGACACTGATAAGAACAGGACAGAACAATGTAGAATTAACATTAAGTCATTACTACCCCGTGAATTGTTAAGTTGGTACTGGACTACTCGTATAATTGATTTAATTGTCTCAATAACGAATCAATATAAATTGGACCTAGCAATTCTCGTTTCTCGCATTCTATCAAAGATTGCGAAAGGATCGAGTAGTCAAACTTGCGCTAAAAATAATTATATTTAACCCTCAGGACAGATTAAAAATAAAGCCAACAAAAATTTAGCTGATGGACTATTTAAATGGCATGAGTCAAATACCGCAGAGCCGTAATTTAAGTTCATCCAGATGCATCAACATCAACAAATCATTCCAAGTTGGTCCAACACCGCTCTATTGCCGGACCCCTAACCATTTCTATTTTTATCGAGAGAAAAAAGTGTCTCGCTAGTTTATTCGAATTTTTCTTTTTTTTTTTATATTATTTTTTTGCTAGTTACCATCCGAAATTTATATTGGCCATAATTCAGCACTCGCCTCGATCGGACCTGCGCGCTCCACGGACGGGGGGGTGGATGACGTCACGCTTTTTTCAGTGTGCGCCGTTGAGCGTTGTGTGCCGGAAACGTTTCTCCGCGGTGAGTTATGTCGCAGCGAGTAAACAGCTTTCATTTATCACCTGAATTGGAAGCGGCGGCGCGAGGGCCAACGAGAGGGGGGTGGGGCGACTTTTTAAGTGTTGATGTTAGGTGGAGTGGGGGATTACGGTGGATGGGGGAGGGGGAGGGGAGAGATTGCGAGGGGGCAGTTTTACGTGGCGTGATGGTGCATGGAACCGAGGGTGTGTGTGTGTGTGTGGATGAATTCGAAGATGACGTGGTATGTCCTGGCGTGTTCGGCTAATGGAACCAGCAGCTATCTGATATTTAATGAGGCGCACGCTTAAATCCGATGTAAATCAGGGTGAGGTTTTAGTTATTCTGAACCGCAGAAGCTATTTATTATTAGTTTTTTATTTACCCCAAAGTACGAATAGATATCTACACATTATTTATTTAGTTCAAGGCAGCGTTTAAAAAAATGCCGTCTAAATTTGTGTGATAATACATTCGTCCAAGATTCTTTTGCCAACAATGTCAAGAAGGTACTCCGGTACTCCGAGATATTTGTTAAGGAGGTCCACCAACGCGTTCGCCCGCCCTAAACTTCCTCCCCCTTCCAAGAGAGGACCTGGTAATTTTGTCTAGCCCAGGCTTAGTATAAGCGACCTAGGTAGAGATCTTTAACGTGTACCTGATATCGTACAGGCACGGGTTCCACAGCTTTTACTTCCATTCCGAAGGAAGGAGTGAGTAGGGATTTTGCTCGCCCGCAAAATTCCGAAAGTCTCGGTCGGGAATCGAACCCGCGATCACGGGAATAACACGCTAACCATTACGCCACCGAGACTCCCAATGTACTGCTTGTTCTCGAATAACAATTCGCCAATCCCCCAATGTGCTGGAGAAGGGTGCGTTCAACCTTTTAATGCCATTCGGCCACTCAATCTGCATTACACGAAAGCACTTGCAATCTCGAAGGTCAATTTTCCTCCAATCTCCAGCAAAAATTCAAATATCTCAAATAAGATTGTGTATAAAATAGTAGCTTTGGTAATTGATTCAATACTTACTGGAAGAGGACGAGAACGGCGACAGGTGGCGCTGCTTACTGCCGTCACTTCCGCCGTGACTTCCGGCGCTGGTGCTCACAGCGTCGGACGACCCCCGCGACGACAGGGCGGCGCACGAGGTCACGTGATGGTGATGTCCGCCGCCATTATGGTGGTGCGAACTTGCTCCGGACGGCGAAGAGGAATCTGCTCCTCCCTGACCACCAACAACACCACCACCACCGCCGCCGCCTCCAACGTTCTCCAGGCAGCTGGTGAAAGCGCTGCCGCTGCTGGCATTGGCCGCAGGGTGGCGCTCCGACACGAATAAACAACCGTCAGGTGGCGCCCCAACCACCGCCGCCGATACGGACAGATAGACGCCGGGGGCTGGCGCCACTTCGCAGCTGGGCGCCGATCGCGAGTGATAGCCGCTGGAGGCGCCACCGGTCGCGCCGCCGCAATTGCCGTCCGCCGCTAGGTGGCGGTGGTGATGATGGAAGTGGTGGTGGTGAAACGGCGAGCAGGCGGCCGAGCGCCCGGAGAACTCCAGCGCGATGTTGGCACCGCCGGCCAGTTGCACATGACCGCCGCCAGTGGCGCTGCAACTGAGTCGATATCCGGCCGCCGCCCAATCGTCGGTGCCGCCGCCTAACGACGATTCGAAGCGCGCCGTCGCGTCGTCCTGTCCGTTAGCATTGTTGATGTCGGTTTCTTCCGTCCCGTTGCCGTTTCCGTTGGTGCCGCCAGCGCCGCCTGACGACGATTCCAGTTTCACGTGGATCTGAGCGGTGGCGGTGGCGGATGCGGATGAGGAGGAGACGACGCTAGGTGGCGAGCCGGCTGGACAAGTGGGACCGCAGCTGCCTTTGGGGTGGTGGCTGTTGGCGTTGTGGCCGGGTTGGCCCGGGTTGGCCCAGGACGAGGTGGTGTTGGTGCGGGACGAGGTGATGCCGGACGACTGGAGGGGCGGGGCGACGTTGCGGCCCCCGCTGCCGTTGAGGCCACCCGGTGAACCGATCATGCCGAGGGTGCCGGACATGTTGGTGGTGTGGAGACGCCGTTTCAGGTCCACGCCGAATGGTTGCGAGGTGACGTCGAACATGGTTGGGGGAATAGTTTTGTGATTTTCAGTTATTTATTTTATCTGTTTTCAGAGTCCTAATTACACTATTGCTTCTTTGAAGAAATGATGATTCAGTTATTGATTCCTTTTGAGGTGATCACTGTGACAATTGACAATATGGGATCAAAGAATTCGTTGAACTTTTTGATTAGACTAGCGTCATCTTTGAAACGTCTGGATCTGTGGTCGGATCAATCTGAAAATGAATGAAGATAGAATATTGCATCTAATATTTTTTAAAACTCTCATTCAGCATTGTTTAAAAAGTACATCAACAAAGTTCGATACATTGACTCACAAATTACTTAAAAATTGGGCAACGACCTAGTCATGGATTTAAAACGATATTTACAAGAATGCGCCATACGCCATATGTAAAATAAATTAATTCATAGAACTCTTGATCTATAAAATAATATGAAATTGTACGAGTAGATGCGTATAGGTATTTAATTTATTTATCTACTGTAGTATTTTGAATTTCATACACAGTTGAAATGGTCTGAAAATTTCATGGCTATTTGATCCAAAAAATGCGCATCTATTAATCAGCACATGACAATAACTATTTTTTAATTCACTGTAATACTACAGGATTTTCTGCACCCCTCATGGTGCTTATTGACATCTTTGTCTTAAGATATTTCTCCCCATTAGCTAGCATTGTTGGAAGTTGGAAACAGTTCGCCCAATCAGATCAACATCCAGGAAAAACACAGAAATGGTGAATTCGACCATTATTCTCGAGGCATGGCATTGTTCCTGTTCGTTAATGACTATTCGAATAGCTCGTTGCTAACGATCGCTGATAAAAGTTCCATAAAACAATATATATTAATGGCAATGCCGTCTGCGGATAGATTAGGTATCACTGTAAATATACGGCATCAAGAAATAGCCCTTGGCATAGGATATCTGTAAGAAAGAGGATAAATGGCTGGTTGCGGAGAGAGAGAGAGGAGGGGGAGAAATAGTGTAGCAGGAGGGGAGGTGAAAGTTTTTCCGGCGCCAACGAAATGTTACAATCCCGGAAACGAACGCAATCGTAAATTGTATTCTGGAAGCTGGTTATGTATGCTGCACTGATGAAACGCGAGGCAGCCGTTTATTTTCCTCCAACTTTACTACCAGGGGTTTTTCTTTTCGGGGGGAATAAATGTGCACCCTGGGCTCCGAGCAACCAAACTTCGAATGCAAGCCCCCTTAGTGACGTAAATGGCGTGCATTGGGAACGTCCTGAGGACAAGAAAATTGAACGAAGATTCATATTTAAACATGTTAGAACATGTTGTGCTATTTAAAACGTTTTGTCGTTTTTGTCTGTAGACACTAAAATGCAACTGTGGTATGTTTTGTCTGGTTTTTTTACCGGCATTGCTCGCCAAACTTAGAATCTAGAACATTTTTCTACCCCTAAGAAATTTATTTTTATATAGAATAATTCTGAATTGTGAGGTACCTAGACACAAAAGAAAAATTAATTTCGTAGCTTTGATTTGATGTGGATGTATTTTATAAACTGTTTGTTGATATTTACTGTAGAAGCGTCCTTACAAAGACATTTTAATTTCTCAGTTTGCGTTAGTCAATTCTGTTTTCGCGCTTTGCCGCATTGCATCTGAGCACGTACGGTTTCAATGCGCTATGGACGGTCATTGCCAACTTTCAGGGGTAGCAGGTTACACTCGCTGAAACCGTAAACAACTAAAAACGTAGGTCTAAAAGCGTCTAGTATCATTCCCTCCATGAGTAACGTTACAACTGAGGACCCAACGCTGATGCACCTTGGTCTATGATGTGTCCTGGGCAATTGCCCATACATCAGTTGCTTGGGGTGGGGTGGGGAGGGGGCGGTTGACGATTATCTTCCTTCGCGGAGACCGATACATGTTTGTGCTTTGAACTTAGCTGAATCTCGACGAATCAAAACGCCCGCCAAACCTCAGCCTATATATTCAGAGAGTAGAGCCGACGCGTTTGACGAGACTTATATCTTATCCAATGGCTTCGACTGAAACGTCTTGCGTGTGTATGTGCAGGGGGGGGCGTTTATTTTCGTCGTCTATCTTTTATGGTTCGGAAAAACGATTTCTTTTTATTCGCTGCACAATTCTCGTTCTCACGGATCGAATGATCGCGTTACGATTTCCAAGTACCTGCAACCATTGGAAATTGTACTTAGACCTATTGGAAACTTGCAAATGTTATTTTTTACTAATATTATTATTCGCCATTATATATTATTGCGCAACCTGTTTTTTTTGTCGGATATTTTTTTAATAGAATATTCGGTGTTGAAGAACGCAAATGAAAATGCAATGCTGGTATGTATATTAGTTAAAAACACCAATTCTGTTTACTAGTCACTAAATAAAATTGCAAAAATCAAAAAGTATACATTTTGCTTCAGTAGAATTATGCACCAGAAATAGATAAAAAAAACTGACAAACTCAATTAATTTCGTGACTTAGAAAATAAATTCCATACCATTTCTGAGATATACTAAAGTTAGCAAAATCTAATCTGCCTTCAGAAAAATAATTTTGTTATGATATATGCAATGCAGACGTTAAAACATTTTTTGCGTTAATGCGACGTCATGCTTTCAAGTTCTAACTAATGTACCTACGTAATATCGAGAAAAATTTTATTTGCGCTTTATCCTGTTAACGCAACAGGCTCGCCAACTACGGGATTGACTGATATTGTCTCCCAAGTGAACCGTACTGAGGTACTGTAATGGAGATATGACTGCGTACAGTATTATAACCGGCGGCGCTGCGGTAAGGAAACCTGGAGTCGAAAAGGTGAAAAGGAAACGAATAAATAGAAATGATATCGTAACGGGGGTTGGCGAGTATTAGGTTTTCTTTTGATTGCCACCGGTTTCTTATATTCTCCGTCCAGTTTCCTCTTCCACCACCACCACCCCCCAGTTCCTTTATTTATGACGCAGGACGACGCTGGCGGATCACCGCGAGCGATCTCCTGGAGATTGGACGTCGCTCAATTCCTCCGGCTGGGACTTCATTGCATTGCGACAACGAAATATAAGGATAGAAAAAGAGCAGCATTTGAAATAACAGTTTAATTGCGTTTGATGTATTTGGATGGTTAAGCTGGCACGGATCTTTACTCTACTCTTAGAGTTCTTGGGTTTCGACAAGCGCTGATCAAATTAAAACGTGGACCAAAGTGAAGCAGCGTCTGTTTTCCTCGCCTTAACTTCGCGACCGACGCAAGCTATTTTTTGTGTGGTGATTTTCGGAAGCCTGGGGCCACCATCAAAGCACAAATTAATTTTTTACTGTCGTTGCGTTGGCTATTATTGCCGTATCTCTTAGGAAATGACCAGTGCTACGTTTTCTCCAAGTACATGCTTGTGGCTCATTAGATTTAGTCGAAGGCTACGAAAGTTCTGACGTCTTGCAAATTAATTACAAGACGCCAATCAATAAAACGATTAGCCTTCTGAAAACTTTTTAAATTATAGTTGTATTATCTTAGTTCTCTGGATACACAGAAGCGATTCAAACTCACCTAAACTAGTGACCCATAAATGGTTCGATTCCCGGTGACACGTCAATTTGATGGTCAAGTTATTCGACCACCTGTTGTAAACGTCAAGCTAATTGACCGTCAAATTGGAACTAAATACAGAATGTATCTACAACCATTAAACTTAAATTGATTATCGAAGTAGCGAGGGGATTTCTTAAGTTCTGTATTGCAATTCCGTTGTAAGCAGTCTTCATCGTAATTGTATACGAAAGGTCTGTACTCGTAAAAAAAATGAAAGAAAATAATAAGCATGTCAGTTAGCTTTAGTTCAATTGATGTTGGCCCCCGGACGATCAAATTGTGCCGGTTCTTTTTTTCTTCTTCGTCCTATTCTATATACTTCGTTATTGCTAATAAGTGCATTGCATCGCGGCACAGCGCTTCCGGCGGAAGTGCCGGGACTTTTGATTGCCGGATGGGGAAGGTAAACGGATCATATTGTGCGCTTCGGTAGACGAAGGCGGATTGTGATAGGCGGGGATTGGCTGGTGGAGAGCGAATGCAGCGCCACTATCGGTGAACAAAGCGCATCTTCGGCCGGGGCAGAACGCCACCAAACTAAAGTTGGAAATACTGTTGAGATAACGGGACTATGTTATCCTATCCAAACTTATATTTTCAATAATAATTTCAAATTTCTGTTTAAAATGTATTATCCTAACAAGAACCATGCAGGGTCACACACAAAATGATCGTCATCAGCTGAATAATGAATCGACCTAATATAATATTGCCTGAAACTCTTAATTTTAAATAAATAAATAAAAACACAAAATCCGGAAGGCACAGGATCTTAATTTTGCTAAAGATATATTTTAATTTCCGAAGTAACTCAATTGATTTACACTAAAGCGCGGAAATCTAATGCACCGACTTCCAAAAATCACTAAAAGCCAACCAAAAATTCAACTCTGTATTTACTTAAACCATTAAAATATAAAACTACCAAATGATTTTCTCATGATAATCTAGAATAACCGGCAAACCTTCCTCATTTCGTTAATAAACCACATTCGAATTAAAAATCGAATTGTGGAAGAGTTAATCCTTAGTTTTAGTACAGTTGAACTCAGGCTGTGCTATTCACGGTGAGAGTGTTCGAATCCCAGCAACCGTAAAATTCAGTACATTTTCCAATATTCGAAACGTTTAAACTCAATTGAGTTTCTAGCTTGACAATCAATTACACATATAAAAATTACCGTAGACCTTCATTTTCCTGGTCACACTTTCAGAAGGCTATTTCTCGGCAAGACCCAACCTCAGTTACATACAATACTGTTAAAATGTTTTGCGTCATTTTATGCTCTTTGTCGGTTTGGGTTCGAGTCTCAGGTGGATGTAGGATACAATGCAATTAATGAATCGATTATTTTTCCCTTTTCGAATATCTGATGACCTCGTGATTCGTGCATTAGAGCGGGGTTATTATTCGAGTTGAAAGGTGTAGGGGATAAACGGCAGGTGAAATTTGTGTGGATTGGAGATGGAGGATATTGGAGAGGGGAATGATGAAGGTGGCTCGCACAAGAGAAGGCGATCACCAGGTGGTTTTCGAAATGTGACAATTGAAATACACACCCTCACGAAAAACGAATAAACAACCGTGCATGCTGTAACCCCTCACCCCCCTTTAGCTTAGACCCACAAGTCGTTCCATTCACACACACCCCCCCCACAGCCCCACACAATGGAACGTGGATTTATCCGCGTTTACGCCAAACGGAAGTGGAGAAAAATCCGGGCGTTATTGTGCTCACCTTGTTGTTGTTGGTGTTGTTCCACTGATGACGTCATTGTCGGTAACCACAATGGCCGCTCCGTCACCGGTCGCAACTTCCGGTGTTGAAGTGTGTGTGTGTGATGAGGGTGGTGGCGTGGTTTTGGTGGTTTTTGGGGGTGGAGGGGAAGAAACGTCACCGCTTTTTGATGGGTCTGGATGGTGGTGGGCGAGGCAGACGCAGCAATTCTTCACGACGTCGTTGCCGAGAGCTGTGTGTCTCTCGGAAAAGTCTATATCCGGTTTTCGTTTTCGACGAAATTCGATTTTCACGCCAGTTCAGTTCCAACGTCAATTTGGATAAGGATATGCAAATCCTTAGTCAGTGCAGCAAAATTCAGAGGTTTGCGTCGCCGGTAAACGCTGGACTGTTTTTTTAATTTTAGGATTAAATCGTCCTCTATTTCTTTCTCGAAGGTAATTATTGAAAGTTAGATTCAATAGTTTACTTCGGGGGTTTCAATGAACTATTCTAAGTAGTTAATAGTTGCGTTTGCGAGCGATGAACCTGGCATTGAGAAACGCAGCCAAACTACCACACAAATCAACAATAGTTCGTGTCAACAATGCTAACGTGTGGATGTTGAATCGACCTCACCGGGTTTTGCAGCCAGCAGCACTGAAGCAATTTCTAAAAAACCAATTATCATTCGCTTCCAACAGCGTCTATTGTTCGACTATCGATTATGCAAAAATGCGCGCGGAATAAACAAGCGCAACGCTTTTAGGGGTGGTCGGTAGGTGGCGTTGGTAGCGAGGAGAACAACAAGAAGACGACGAAGAAAAAAATTGACTGCCACCTTTCTAAATATGAGGTGACAATTGGTATCGTTGCAGCTGCCGTGCGTGTCGTTGGGACCGTCAACTTTTGGAGCGTGCAGCTGCTGCTGCTGCGCGATTGAGGGAGTGTGTGAGAGAGAGCAGCCGTGACGTGGCCACCGCCGTCAACGTCGTCCTGGTCTTAGAGCTGTGTGCCTAGTCGAGTTGTAGGTCCCTGTCGGTTGGCGTTGGGCTCTGACGTCGGTGATGACATTTGGGCGCGTCGGGACCCCGCGCCATGCAAGCAAAGCCAGAACGATGCTGGCGGAGAAGAGGAAGGGAGCAGTGTGTGTGTGTGTGTTGTGTGTGGCGATGACGTGCAGCGTAGCGGCCACGGTTTCGTAGACGGATACCGCGAAAACAAAAACCACCGCGATCCCAATATATATATATATATATAGATGGCTAAATGGTCTCTCTCTCTCTCTCGCTCTCGCTCTCTTCCTTCCCCTGCTTAGCTCCGGCGCTGGCTCTCGGTGGTGGGGTTCGTTGTACAATTGTGGAGCGGCCGTTAGTGGATCGCGGGGATCTGTGTCGCCCGCGCTATCCGCTATTTGGGGAAACTGACGACTGGCGGGAGTCCTCGCGATGTGGTTGCGGCGCATGTGTGGTGGTGGTGGTGGTGGTGGTGGTGTGTGTTGGCATGAGGGAGAGGTGGGGGGATGGATATTGGGGGTGGCATCGCTGACGTGGGGGAGGGACATAGTCTGGGCATCATCGTAAGTCCTGGTGAACGCTCCCGGCGACATCGGCATTCGGCTCAAGATGCTTCGGTTAAATTCTTTCAGACTTTCCAGCAAAAGTGAAGTACTGGAAACCAAGTCCTGGACTTAAATCATTAATGCACGCAGGTCCCGACAGTCACTATTTTATTTACCGAATTAGTATTAATTGTAATCAAGCAAAGGGCCTACGTTTTGTCTGCATGCCAATTACTACACTGTATTCAGAATGAGAAGTCAAAATTCAATTTTGGAAACACAAATGCTCCCCGTCAGGTCCCCTACGATCAACTAAACGAAAAAGAAAGTCTGGAACTGTCGAACATCAGTCGAATGTTCCGAACAACTTTTTATAATCCACGATTATTTTCACGAGTGTTATCAGTATAAAAATTACAAATGTTAATTACAGAATTAGCGTTTCTATCTTAACCCTTCCTGGTAGTTTTGCCTATCCTAGCTTACCTCCGCCGGGTTCGTTAACGCGAACCAGATATCGTTCAGACACGGGGAATTGAACCCGCGATCATGAGTTTACTACGAAGACACTACCTCATTTTTAATAGTGGCAGTTGGGGGTTGAGATGTACAATGCGCGCACCATCGTCGGTGATGTGAAGCTCGAAGTGCCGCGTGGTTCGATCTCTTTTTGGATGTGCATGAGTCCTCAGTGCCCTCATTTGAGTTTTCTAGTATTGCGAATGTCCTTTAAACAATACAATTTTTTTTCCGGGTCTCAGGAAAAAAACAATCGTCATCGTGGCGCCACAAATTATAGACGTCGACCCAGACAAAATGGTTTCGACGGTTCCATGACTCTGGTCTTTTAAAAAAAAAACCATATTGCCATCAAGTAATTACTGAATCCGAATGAATCGTCTGGTACTTTTTTCCCCAGACGAAATTATCTGAACGCATTTCGAGAGAACGCACTTCGTTGTTTGGTAGAATAAAAAAATGGGGTTACTTTGACGCAAATAAAACGAGTGGACTACTAAATTGGAAAAACGCGTCCCACAAAGAACTAGCGAATTATTCACACACTAATAGATTTTAAATATTCCCAATTTAGGTTGGCAATAACATTTTGAATTTTATTCACCGCCGTGCCATGAAACAAACGATTCTGAATCGCCCTGTCGATAAATAAAAGTATCGTGTTTAAGGAGTCTTTGTTCCCTTGTTTAAAGTACTTTTTTTTAGTTCGAAAGGAGAGTGGACAATTATGTTTACCCCCTTTTTTCGCTTTCACTTGCAATTTTATACCATGTTCAAAAAACCCTTCCCTGGTGTCGCATTACGTTTCTTTCTATTAGAAGCCACCCTTCCCTTCAACGTTTTATTTGTGTTTGCCAACATGCATTAACAGTTTTTTACTTTTTTCTAATAATACACCTGCATTGTATTTTTAGTCGTTTTGTGCAAAAATAGAGGAAAAAGTGTGGGAACTGCTGAAATTCATCCATTCATAGCGCGAGCAACGCACCCTTTGACAAATGAACATACCGGGTCGAAAAATAGTGCATTAATATTGACAGGCTAGCCCCTAAAACACACATCAATTTGCGAATCCGTATTAGATTTTTTCTGTGTATCGAAATATAGCGTTGCCATGAGAAGCTTCAATAATTCTATGATTCTGAATTAAGTTTCATGAAATGAAAACCGATGTTAAGCCGCTAACTTTAGCCGCCGAACGACATTTTTCTCCCATAGGATCACAATGGAAACAGACGTTCGGGAAAAATTCGCAGCGCAGCTTTAACTTCTCCAAAAAATGTCGGACCAAATTGACTGTGTAGAGAAATGATCATTTTACATCTTAAAAAATAATTAATTTATTCCAGTTGCTCGAAAAATAATATCTAGGGTGCCAAAAATAAGATTCCAAAAAAGATTTATTTATTAGTGCTGCCGCTTGACTTTTTCGCCAGATCTGTTGAGCAATACATAAATAATGACATTTTCCGAATTTCAAATCGTTTTTCTATTCATATTAATATTATTTTAATAATTAAGAAGGAAATATTGTTTTAATTCTTAACTAATTTGCGTTTTAAATTGTCTAAGGTTTGATACGCTTAATTGGCATGAAAAATCTTTATTTCGTCTGGCAGCATTACGTGTGACGTTTTCGCCGCAAAAAAGGCCCAGTGTCCATCCCAATATTGCAGAGGCAGAGTATTAAGACTGCAGATCGTATGACAAACTTGTGTCTCCTCAAGACACCCTGTACCACAGATACATCTGCATACGTTACACGTCAGTCGCATTACTATTATTGGCAGGTCGCGTTTATCAATCGCAGGAAGTATTCGTTCAATCCCCCCAATACACATTCTCTGTGTTGTTGGTAGCGAGCGAGTATGAAGAGACGTTTTGTTGATTTTACGCGTCTACGTACACACACACACGTACATAATTCGATTCCTTCCCCAATTTTTGCGCTCAATTGATTCGGTTTTCATTTACCTCCGGCATCGGGAGGCTCGTACCATGTTTATTAAATATAACCCGCAATGACATTTCCTTCCATTTATGCGGCCGTGTTTGTTCGCTGTTTGTCGGGAGAGGGGTTTCGTAGCACAGAGGCAGGCCCCCGCTCGATATAGCTGCACTTTTCCGCTTCCAATAGTCTGCGGTGTACTAGGCATGCTTCCCCCTCCCGCTACTATTCCATTCCGCCCTTCACTCCACTCCTTCCCTCTCTTTCGTCATCGTTCTGGCGCCTTATTCCCCTCCTCTCGTCCAATCGCGAGTTGCGATCCATCGTCATGGCAACGTGGCTCCGCCCTCTCGCCTAGCCATTTCTAACGTCATCCCCCCGCCCCCTCGCTTTCCGTCGAGGTTCGATATGCGGTTCCCCGACTGGGTTAGAGACAAGTTACTGCACCGAGTGGTGGTGTTTACACTCGTATCAGGAGTTCGCAAACTCTCAGATTCGGTTGTCGTTTATTTATCAAAAATATACAGTGTATTTTGGAGAATACTGTATATTTGAAGTTTCAATTTCGGAAGTTTTTTTCTCTCCATATTTGTGAAGTTGGGATACAAAGTGCGGGAACCACTGTGTCACAACGTCCCACGCGATGGAGTTTGGTCCGGCGAGAAAGTGTTGACGAAAAATTCCGTTTGGCCACGCCCACTCGCTCTCCCATTGGTCGATCTCAATTCGGGCGGATGATTGATGGCGCTCGGCGATTCGTTTCCGGCTGTAGTCGTTGTCCAATTAGAAGGTGCGTTGTCTAATTGAATTTGACAGTGGCACACACCGCGCTGTACGATCGAGCTGATTATCTAGATTCACCCCCCTCGCTATTCCTTCACTGGTTATCTCTGCCGCTATCCGAATAGAAGATCATTCAAAGAACACCGAAAATCGCCACGGTGATACTAGATCAGAGTCCATTCTCAAAATCAAATTACGTCATGTAATTGATGAGATGACGTAATTTGAGGATGAGCAACTGATTTGAAAGACCAAACTGTTGGCCTTGGAGGTGCATTTTCTTCGCACAAAAACCGAATGAGTGGAATTCTGGATTGTGCGCATGCGCAGATGACTTTATTTCATTTTGCGAATCAAATTTGAAAAACTGAAATGTGGTCCCTGGAAAAATTATGGAACCTTACCTTTTCCTTGAGCGCCTGTAATGACACAATGTCCAAAGAAACTCTCCAAACCTTTTTAGAGGAAAAAGGTTTGGAAAAAGGTTTGCAATTTCTTTTGAAAAGGTGTCATTTCGTCAAAGCGTTTGAACCAAATCGTTTTACTTAATAACCCTAGTTACACCGGAAGCACACTTCAGCTTAATAACTACCTGGAGTTAATAACTATTTTCGTATTTCAAATCTGATTCTCATCCTCAGATTACGTCATCTGCGAATGAGAATCAGATTTGGAAGACCAAAATGTGACCCCTGAGAAAAATGAATTAGGCAAAGTGAGCTTTCGAGATACCTTGCGCGGTCCTAAAATACAGATCGCGTGATCGAATGATACTGAAAGGCTGAACGCACCCCTACTACAGCACTCTTGAGCACGTTTTGAGAGGGCGTATTGTCATTCTAGAACAACGAGTATGGGCTAGTCGATTTTGTTCAAAGTCTAAACGCAACCCTGCTCAAGCTCGCTTGATATAACGAAAAACTAGCAATTACACCACGTACAAGAAAATCTGCGCCGGAACTTACGTCACGTCCTGACTGAAACATCGAAGCACATGGTCTCAAGTGTATATATATACTCGTATATTCATGTATGTAGTTTATAGACACGGGGGGTGGAGGAGGGAGTTTCGTCGTTCATGCAGTTTTCGTTTGGTGGAGAGAAAAAAAAGAGATCGAGGTTGGGCTCAAGCTGAGGGCGGAGTGCAGAATAAAGTGAGCGTGCTACGAAAAATAATGTTCTCGAATGCTGCAGAACGGAAGTGGTGCTATGGGGGGGGGAATGGGGAACCGGGGGGGGGAGGGTTGAGGGGACACAGCTCGTTCGTTATATTCCAACTGATGGCAAACGCTCGAGCATGTAGAGTGAAATGGGTGATGCGGTGATGGGCGAAGGGGAGGGGGGGCGCGATATAAAATCGAATGGGATGACAGGGAGTTATTGTTGAAACGTAATAAATGGGAGGGGGAGGGGACTCGTTCAAGAAAAATGTATATACGTTCTGGAAGAAAAATAATCCGGTGGTACTTGGTGCTGCCACGCAAAAGAGTGAGGATCCGATTTTTATCGACTCAGTATATGTCTTCTGACGATTGCGTGAATCGCTATCTTTTTAAGAATTCGAAGCCAAAAGAGCTTCAACTATACATGTCTGCAACCATATATTCAATATAATACCCAATCGTAATCGATATGTTGCATGATTTGGAAAAACGACAGTGGCAGGTGACGATGCACAAGTTTATTTGGATTTGAACGTTACTTTTGGAAAACAATATAGGGAAATGAAATTGTCAACGACAACATGGAAAATTAAATTTATTTAAAAAAAAATAGATTTGAAAATTAATCATATATTCGGTAAGGTTCTAAGGGTCTTTCTAAATATTTAAAAATTAAAAATTGAAGAGTAGAGAAATTTAATTAGAATATTTATATTGGAAAAAGAGATGGCAGAATCTTATATTGAAACTATAACCGACAGAAAAATTATAATAAAAAATAGAAAAAGATGAATAATTAAGGAGATCAATAGCGTTTAATGAAAATGAAGAATTTAACACGAAAGTATGGTTTTGACGAAGAAGATTTCAGTGAAATGTGAAACTCATTAATATCTTAGTAGTTTTCACTGTAACCATGCTTCAAGTTGCTAGAGAGATTTTAATTGTGTTTGAGATTGGGGCATATTGTCCTTTGAGATCGTGTCCATCGTCATCGATACAAATCACGTGCTCGAACCTTATTAAAAGTGGAACGAACCCTCACAAGCATAACTGAGATGGACGAATTGTCATTCGAGAGCGCCTCATGATTTCTTGTCAAAACACGGACGAGCGGCACGTGCCGATTCTGTTCAATGTCTAAACGCACCTTGCACCATGCCTGGAATAAGTATGCTTGGCCAGTGTAATTTGGCCTAAAGCAACACTAAGGAATGGAATTGTATAATATTATTGAACGTTTTCTCCAATGACTCTACGATATTGAGGTGAACTTTACAAGGTTCACCCCTCACTATCGTGGGTCTGTAAGTTTGAAGGCAGGTGATGTGACTAGAGAAGGCCATCAAAGGTGGGCGATGTAGGCAGGTGATTCTGTTCACCGCATCCATTAGACTATAAAGTGGTGCCCCATCGTTGTGTTCGAGGGAGTGGAAAAGCTATTAATTCACTTTCGGGGAAATCGTTACACAGAATTTCTCCGAAACCTCATTCGCGTTTAATAACCACCAAAGTCGTTATTGTTATAGGGCTTCGCGCGAGACGAGAAATAGCCAGTCTCGACTGAGTTTTCCTACAAATAAACAAGTGTGTTGACACAAAATGCCCTAAAAAAAGTATCGAGTTGCTTCGGAATTAGATGTGCAGAAGAAATGAGAGCGACGTGATTTATCACTATTATTTTTCTGGCAGTAAATGCTCGTAAAACCCCGACATCACCCTGATTACGCGCTTTCCCGCATTTCATCGGAGCTCGTACGGTTTTGCGATGATGCTAACAATCGGGGGCAGCAGTTTGCGTTCGCTAGTGCAGGGTGTCTTAAAAAAGCAACAGCCGCGCAATCAGTATTTTGGACGACGATGCAATCAGATTTCCACAAAACATGAATAGTGATAAAGCTAAAAAAAAATCGTTGAAAGCTTCTTTTTTGCGAAAACAACTTTTCATGATCTAAAAAAATTACGACAGCAAATGTGGGCTGTCTCAGACTGTCGTATTCAGATGAATAAACAAACATCAATCGTGATGTAGATTCCTACCTAATTTTTTTTGGTCAATTATTGGTGAATTCTTAGGTTATTTGGCAGACTCGCGAGACGGCAATCCGTTCTGCGCTTTTTTCAAGGTGGCACTCAAAATGGTGACCAACGCAAGTTGTTGGCACCAAATGCAGTCGTGCACATTGGGGTTAGATTGATGTGGGGGAGTGCGTTCTGTACACGCACCAACGATTCGTTCGTGAGGAAGGTAAACGATGGTTTCTATTGACTCGTAAAGGTGAAAGCGCCACTGGGGGTTGAATCTAGTAGCTTTTTTTCACCTGCCAAACTGCGCTGACTCGTGATTTGCGGTTTTATTGTCGCCCTTCCCTTGTTGACTGAAGCACTTTGGGCGCGTCGGCGCTCTCTGCGACCGAGTAGAGCCATAATATTGCCCCGCCGATTGAATTAGAAACTGTCTCTACCAAATTGATTTATGCGAAAACACTATTTGCTCTCTCTCACACACACACACACACATACACTGCAACAGGAGTCAGATGACAGACGGTTTTCGAATGATTCGTTGTTTGCATTTCTCTTGAAGGAAGAGATTCGTTACATTGAGTAAAGTGGCGTTGACATCATCGATCATTGCAGGTTTGGCTCCAAGGAAATATTATTTCACAGGATCCCAATCTCCAGCTCCCTCTTATAAAATCTTCGACTCGCATGTGTGTGTCCTGACCCCAAACAAAATGTCACTCCTAAGGAAACATCTAAATAATCTGGAATTATTCTTTCGGAATTTATGATTTGTGTGCATGAGAAACACATTCGTTTATTTCATGATTTGTTTCCTATTCTAGGATGTATACGTTTGAACACCAAAATGCAAACGGTTTAGAAGTTCCACAATTGGTATTACACAAATATGAAATTTCTACGCGCCCCACCATTTGTCCACCGCTGGTCTAGACAGTTTCTGGCAACCTCCGAGAGGAAGGCGGGGCACACATACACACAAACACCGTATTTTCGCTGCCGATTAATGGATTCTCCGTTTCAGCTGCTCAGTGGGAGAGAAATTGGCCTGATTAGGGACGAGAGAGGGAATGAGCAGTTTGGGATAGGCCGCATCCAGTATTAATGATCGACCGAGACCGGGGGATCACGGGGGGATGCGTTCGGGAACTGCTGGGGGATGGAAGTGGAAGTTGAGGAGGAAAGCGGGGGGTTTCAGGAAACCGAAAATAAATATGCTTAATTGTTCAACCCATTTTTCGGTTCGACGAAGGCCAACAACTTAAATATCTGCATCACCGTGTTTCGCCACTATATGTCGTAGCTTGAGAGCAATAATTTATATTCCCCCCCCCTCTTCCATGACATAATAACGAAATGCTTGACTTCCGGTGAAACAATCGTTCATTCTATCAAAAACTATTAAATTTGAAATTATTTATGGATGACCAGACAACAAGTAGTAAGCACACCAGCCTCAATTTATAGCGCAAGCAAGCAAATCCCCAGCAGAAAAATGTAAAGCAATTTGCAAAAGTAACAAATTACAGTAACTGGGACTTCCTTTTTAGCGTCAAGTTTTAAAAAGATGCCTTTGTGTCACCTTAAAAGTGAGATATCACATTAATTTATAATTAAATATTGGTTATTTTTATCCGTATGCGGAGGATATATTTTTAATTTGTCACTTATCATTTTGTATGTTTGCTTTGGCATGAAATAATAGCAAAGAAAATGCACTACGGTGATTGTTTGCTGAAATGGATTGCTCGACCTTTGACATGACAAAGGCATGACAAAATATTTTAATCTACGCAAATTACGCTAACGAGAACAAACACAGGACAGAGCCGTGAAAAATCGACGACGAGCTGGCGAGCCCATGACAAAAAATTAAAATAAAAAATATTTTGTGAAACGTACATTGACCCTTAACCTTTGTCACAACCCAAAAGATTAGAAAAAAATTAAATTTTCGAGACAATACCTACAGGCAATAAAAGGTGTCTGGAGTTGCCTTCCTTGTTCTCTTTCATCAACCGCACTTGTGTTCTGCTAATACGAATTTCCGAAAAGTGACTAGTGGTAGGAAAGTCGAGTAAGGGGTTAGGGTTCAAGAAGCGGGAGAGGTCCATTCTTAAAAAATAGGGGGACCGGTTTGTATGACGCACTGGTCAAGCTCGAGTGGTCCCGGAATATTTTACGTCAAATATACGTTTCACAAAAACAATCTGTGACAAAGCACTAGTATAACACAAGCCTTTGCCTTTATTGAAATTTGTTAAATTTGTAGTTCGAAGATTTCGATCAATTAAAAAAAATTGCATTCTCAATATGGTCTAATATTGTCTTTGAATTAAATTTTAATTCGCATTTAGTACCAGGTAAAGCACCTTCATTATATCTCCTCCATTATTTGACCACGAACACATGAGTTGCATCTAATGAGCAATAGGGGACGCTGCTCGTTTTGCCTAATCACTACTGCCACCTACTGGCCAAACGTGAAACTATATATGTAAACATAAATTCGCAGATGATATATATCATCTTACACAATATATAAAATAATCTCCCACAATAAAATTGATTGCTTTAATTTTTATTTGTAAATGTGTAAGTTATGTTCTGAAATTATATTTGCCCATTTGATATTAATTGAAGTGGATACCCTAAAATAGATAACATTCGTCAAAATAAAATTCATGCAAGAACATTTTTTTAAGTTCAGGTCACTGTAGTAACTGCACTACGGATTTCCTGTACCCCTCTTGGTATTTAATGAAGCACTATGACGAGGGGCACATTTTCACCAGTACCCCGGAATCGACTAATCGAGAGCCCGCACCGGGAATCGAACTCGGGACCACCGAGCTAACAGTCAGTCACAAATACCGACTGGGCTACGACGAACCATAATTTCAAAATGAGAACTCTCACACAAATATGAATTGTCAATTATATTTATTTTTACAAGCTATTTAAATAGCAAAAGAAACAACGATCGGACAATAATCTAGACAACATAACGCTTTACAACGATTTTCGACGTCACGACCCCCAAACATCTTGTTTACTTTGGGGTTTCTTAAACACCAAAAATCGATTTGGACATTATTACACTCGTAGAAAGAAGAATGGCAAAGTTGTTGTGAAACGGTCTGTCAATATGATTTTTCACGGGAATACAAAAACAAATGATGCTGTGTAGTCATTAAGTGGGCTAATGCACAAAATTCCTTATAAAAACGGATTTTACGAAGTTCGAATGTCTTGGGGGAACCAATATTATGTCCCCATCAATTACTCCCAACCAATCAGTCGTCTAAAAAAATCAGAACAAAATGGAATGGTTCATGGGAATGGCAAGCACCCTTCGCATACTGTAAAATATTTGTTACAAAACCAAGTTCAATAATTATTTGAAAACACCGGAACAGCAATAACAAAACAGAAAGCCTAAATTGTAACATTAATTTCTACATCATTGTGAACATCTTTGCGACTGTTCCATATTTTTATCGTCACGGGTGAATTGCATAAGACCTTTCAGTTACTTTTTCAATCATTTCAATTCTTGAACCAATAGTTAGGCAAAATCGAATAACTACGACTTTCGTCATTTGAGCAATTTTGTCTTATGTTATGTTTTTTCACTTACGAGCATACTCAAATATTTACTCAAAAATCAAATAATCTGAAAGGCGTAAAATGCGTTAAGCAACTCACGATTCATTTTATCTGTATAAATTTTAAAAGTTTACATTAAAGGCGTTATCTGAAGTGGTTTTTTGGATGACAAGAAGTTACGCTTTAATTTCTCCTAAATTCAATACATAAACCAACTGAAAAATTGAATGAACCGCCAATGCTTCAAGCCAAATAAAACCAATTTTGTTAATTTGTAATGTTAGTTAGCCACACAAATGATGGGAATCGATTGTCATAAATAAGGGGCACTTACGCTATATTCACACACACATTGCATGCGTTTTGACAAAAGTTCGCTATGGTCTACTCTGTATAATATCTAACACCGGTATCGAGAAACCTGTCGAGACATTCAACCAAAAACGTATTTTAAGCGTGATGTGATATGACTTGTGATATATAACTTCTAGTAGTTTGCACAAAAATTAAGGAAAACAAAATATGACCAAAAAAGCGTTCGCAACATTGGCTTATAACGTGTCCAATAAAACTATCAAAAATGCACACTAGGTCGATTGAGAGGGGGGAAGGGGGCGAAGAGACTGTACACTGCAAAAGAAATTTTTTTAGACATGCACCACCAGACAAAGACCCAATTTCATACAACAACGCACCAAATAAAGAAAGAACCCCTGACATATCTAAACGTAAATTAATAAATCCACAATTCTGGCTCTTTTTTTTAGAGAGATACATACAAAGTGTGCGACCTCATAATATTTCCTATTTACTGTTGATTCCTATGATAGTACAGTAGTACCCTACGGGATCTACAGCCACCAACCACTTTTACATATGTACACACCACAAGAAAAGCTCTCGACTATGCTACGCGTCTTTCCATCGTCCCCCCCACCAACCACCCACCCACCACATATCTTTCGTCGTCGCGCGAGGGTCACCAAAAAATAGGGCGACTGCAACTTTTTTTTGGAAGACTACTTTGCCGGAGCCTAGTTCTTGACACG
>JAQGBY010000737.1:0-38065 GCA_034698785.1 Mycogona germanica | reverse complement strand
ACATTTTATTTCTCTTAATTTTTCCACATCTCAAAAGACAATAAATGTCTTAAAAATGAGACATTTTTTAAAGTGTGCACAGAGGCCATGTTTCTTAAGCATACGTTATACGCTCATTTGTGAAGTTGGTTCGACTATGTTTTGAGATCAGCTTTGAGATCAGATAAAATATGTTAGCAATTTTAGGGATCGTCAATATGCATGAATTTGAAGTCTCGATATTTTTATCGATAATATGAATGCAATCTTTTTTGGCCGTCATGCAAAAATACAGAAAAAATATTGACGTAAATTTGCATCAGCTTACGAGAAGAACATCCATTGGCTGAGAGAGATAAGAAAACTGGTGACGCAGCACGAGTTAAATCAAACGTTTGCATATCAGCGAACTGTAAGATCTAAAGATCAAATAACCACTAAAATAATAATATAACTGTCTATCTTGACGTCTACTTACGAAATTGGATAAAAATTAAACTGTAGATAGTTCAGCAAATTTGTATTTGATTGCAACTTATTTCAGATCTCGATTTTGCGTATTCCTTGAGATATGAGCCGTTAAAGTTTTAAGCATTGCAATTAAACAGAAAAATTCCAAAATGGCGGCTCCACTTGAACAAAATGGAGCTGTCGTCGTTCTCACGTGCGCCAATCACGTGATACCAGTGGTGCCAGCTACATTTGCCACATTAGATCCCGAATTTCTAATTATTATTCATACGGCACCCGCCATCGGGAGAGATGCTGACGAAACCAACGTCTTTGATTCGCTTCAAGGAGCAAATCGGTACAATGCTGTTCGCTTATAACACACATACGAGAAAAATGATAACAGCACTCGATCCCTCGCATCTCGTTGAGCGATCCATCCGCAGGTATGCGCAAGCAAAACCGGAAACGCGGCGGATGCGGAGTGCTGCATACGTTTACGGAAACGCATTTCCGCAACTCGATATATGTATTTATTTTTGGTAGCGAGAGAGTGGGGGAAGAGAGAAAGAAATCGCTATCTTTTTATGCTAAAGAGATCCACCCACCAACTCAGCACTTTACGCACGAAAGATAAATATGCTTTGTTGGAAGTCACGCAGATATCTCGTGGATTCTGCAGCATAGTACAGGACACCACCAATCAATTGTAGAAGGAGGGAGGGACCGTCATTTTTGAAGGTGCAGGTGCAGGAATGTACGTTAAGTAAATCTTAGGAATAGTCAAGCGAAAATACAAATTCATTTTCATTAAACGATAAAAAACTCGGATTTTGCAGACAAGAGCGAAAACGAAGTGAAGTTTACACCGAATAAAGATCGGCTTCTAAGGAACCGATCTTCGACGCATACGAGCGAAAAAATCGCGGCTCCATGGAGCGTTTGTCGTTCCCATCACGAATAGAAATGCTCCTATGTGAAGGGAGCCTCGCATGGGATCCGCTTACTGAGCGCTTTCTGTGGGCTCACTCACGGCTCCGCTCCGCTCTCCATCAAAATCAATGGCACAACAAGAAGAGCGCTCAGTTTTCGTGCATCAGCGCCTCTACTCACAAATACTTTCAATTAATTGACGAGCAGCCGCGCCATCTATTGAGCAAATAATAGTACAACGGTGGACTCGATGGTGAAACTAATGTAATTTTGCTACAAAAGACTACAAGCATGACCTCAAAGTCTACGAGAAAAAAACATTAAAAACTAATCAAAATGTCGACGTAATTGTAAATCAAAGTAAAATGAGGGCTAAGTACCGTACATAGTAGGATCGTTGGTTGCAGGAGAGCGGACACGTCAAGAGAGAGATCTTCCCTCTGCCAAATGGCCACATCGGTGGCTGATTGTAGAGCTCCGAACGAAAATTGGTGGGTGGAGTGTCTTACGTTGGGACTAGTCTCTCGCTCAGGAAGGTCCCGTGAGGACGAACTATATAGTTTATAGTGATGGAACTTAAAATTTATGCTCATGGCTTTGACCTCCCACAATTTTCTTTTGCCAAGCGCGCGCAATTAATGGAGACGGATATGCTCATTTTAATTATGAGAGAGCCGGAACGCTACCAGTGATGGTGATGTGATGTGCCTTGTGTGAGTTTATTTATGCGCGCGCACCATTCGCGTTATTAATTGCCAGGCAAGCCTCTGGTATAAGCAACAGTACCGGTATCGATCGATAATGGGAGCATGGCAAGCGCCAAAATGAGTGGAAATCTATTATCTTGGGACTCTTGTGATGACTAAATACGTAAATGTACGAACGTGTAAAAATACAGGCGAGTGAATCCACGTTTAAAGTGTGCTACTCGCCACTTCGGGGGCCGGAGCTGCACGGAACTGATGGTTGTTTCAACTGCATTCCTTCAATTATCCCCACCATCAGACGGCGCTGTAATCACTCACTTTGGAGTGTGGCTTAACGCGGGCAGAAAACATACGAGAGCAGGTGTCCTACTCTTATCAGGAAGGTCCGACATCAGTCATCAGTTTCTCCAATATACGTCGAACCTGCACGAGAACTAGTAGCGCCATCAAGCGGCGACTGATATTACAATTACAATAGGTACCACCAAGCAGCCCCGGATGGGGCCTATGGCGAGGGTCGAACGACCAGTTAAGGACAAAGGTGTCTCTTGAGATATTTGTTAAGGAGGTCCACCAGCGTGTTCGCCCTAAAACCCCCCAGGAGGCGATCTGGTAATTTTGCCTAGCCCAGGCACAGTATAAGCTACCTAGGCAGGGATCTTTAACGTTTACCTGAAATCGTATAGGTATAGGTATAGGTAGGTCGTATTGGATAAGCAATACCCTTCGGATGCACTCACCGTTCAAACCAAATTTTCAGTCCTTTCCCCGATCGTTAGTCATCACGCGAACGGGAGCGCCACCTGGCGACTGCTGCCCTTTTACATCTCTGTGTTCTGGCGTTGTCATCCATAAATACGGAACCGCTCATTTTAATTCGAGACGTTCATTAGTTATAACGCAGAAACGTTTATAAAATAATCTGTTGCCTGCCCATCATACTTTTGCCCGCCCAATTCATTACATTCTCTCTCGTATATTCCTCACCTCCACTCCCCTTGTTCCTCTTCCGCTCCTGAACATCGCCGCTCACTCGTGTATCCATCCCCCCCCCAACCATCATCCACTCGACTCTCAGGATTTTATACCTATTGTCCTTTTCGCACAGTTTCCAATTGTTGTCATATTTAATGCGTTTATAGTTTTGGCGCACGCTCGACTTAATCAACTCGCATTTTGCGTCGCCGGCGCCTCGTTCGTTCTGATCCCCTCCCACCACATATCCCCACCTATTAAAGTGACCTAAATTATCCCTTTGATGTGGAGTTTCTTGATTATACTCTCTGTACCGCGCCTCGTCGATTTTTCGAGGAGCGGAAATGAGACATGGCGCGGCCCCTTGCGGATAAATTCGACAGCAGTTCAAAACACGTGTTTGTAAATTTGATTCAAAATTGTGAATCAACAAACGGAAGCGATTATAAACTGGCGTTATACGCGCAGACGTCTATAGCCCTCTGGTGGTATTCGATTTAAAATTGACAAACGTTTGGTGAAACGCAGTAAAGCATGTTTTACACCGGAAAAGAACGGCTACTATGGAGCCGATCTTCTCTGGTCGCAGGAGATAGGAGCGTGCTCCGCTCCCCAGCGATCAACGCTCATACAATCCTTTCAGTTTGCATTTAAATGAAGAGATTCAGTGACCCATTCACACGCCGTTGTAACATTTGCTCAATAGATGGCGCGGCTGCACGTCAATTTAATGACGCCGATGCATGGAAAAATAGCGCTCTCTTGTTGTGCCATTGGCGCTGATGGAGAGTGGGGCTGAGCAGTGATTGAGCGCACAGGAGGCGCTCAGTAAATGGATCCCATGAGAGGCTCCCAACAGAATAGGAACATTTCTATTCGAGATGAACGACAAACGCTCCATGGAGCCGCTCCTCAAAGCTGCGATTTTTCTATTCACACCAAAAAACAACATGAAGATGCGATTTTTTCGCTCATATGCGACAAAGATCGTCTCCGTAGGAGCCGAAGACGAAGATCGTCTCCTTAGGAGCCGAAGACGAAGATCGTCTTTTTAGGAGCCGAAGACGAGGGTCGTCTTCTTAGGAGCCGAAGACGAGGATCGTCTTCTTAGGAGCCGAAGACGAGGATCGTCTTCTTAGGAGCCGAAGACGAGGATCATCTTCATAGGAGCCGAAGATGAGGATCATCTTCTTAGGAGCCGAAGACGAAGATCATCTTCTTAGGAGCCGAAAACGAAGATCGTCTCCTTAGGAGCCAATCTTCTTCGGTGTAAGCGCCACTTTAGAATTATCAGACATATTTATTTTCACGAGCAAACATTATAACCACGCCATCTAGCGACTGAGTGAAGCGCAGATATCGGTTGGCATAGCTAAATTTGATCGACTACCGAAAGACGCCAGCCAATCATTGAGCGGAACCGGTCGTGGCATCACCAGTATAAAAAAAAATCGCGACGGAGAGCGCCACCACCGACGGACCATACATGCGTCACCGCTCAGCTGGAGCTTTTACCGCTTACATCGATTTTTATTGACCACGGGACGGCATTTCGGGGGAGACTGATTACAGGTTGGGAGGAAACTCAGTTTGAATAGCCTGCATCACTCATAAACCTATTCAACTTCTTGCCGCCTATAGTTTATACGGCATAATTCGCTCAATCTATGCATGATGCAACCCCCCCCACCACCATCGCCTTGTTGCAGTTCACTCTATGCGCATTTTGAGCGGGGCGCATATAGGAAAATATGCTAATTAAGCATTAACAGTCGTTTTCTTCCTAATTAACTTCGGGCCATCTTGCATGCGAGCGACTGCTTCCAAGTTGCTGCCTTTTGCCTAATTATATGCAGAAGCCAGATTATAAAACGAAGCTGCCATTCAGTTTTGAAAAGCGAGAGCGCGCACGTTTTGAAGGCTCAGCGCACCCTTAGCAATGTCGCATTATAATTCGCCTCTCTCTCTCTCTCTATACAACTAATTATTACCTGAATATAATAAAGCACGGCGATAAATGGAAGAAGGAAAAAAAATTGGCGTTGAAGGATTTTGTGGTAATTCGGCGAATTTTCAACCAATCTGTGCGAAATTTTGTGCCAACGTTGAATACAATTTTTTGAAATCCAATCAGCACATGGTTTGTGTGACAACAAGAAAACCTTTCTTCAGACGAAGCGCTATTTCTCAAAATGGTGTTATTAATTTGCATCCTAATTCAATCTTTCGAGCTAATTTTAACACATTTTGTTTTCATGCATTTTCTCAATAAAAGGATTTGAAAGAATGGATAGAGTTTGTGTTATCAATGTAAATGAAAGCTAATTGTTTGTTCCATCTGTGAAACGGAAATATCATATTAACTTGGTCGACAGGCAAAGTCATTTTTTGAGTATGATGTTCAGAATGCTGGGAACAGTAATAATTTCTCAACGGCTTTATCAGGTCTTATCAACCTGCTAAAGTCATTTTTGTTAATGAAAAAATAAGACTGTTTAAAAAAATCAGAATATGTTTTTGTTCATAAAGCAAATAAGATTGTTAAACGATCAGAAATGATTTCTTTTTCGCTTTAATTGCCCACAAAACCCATTGCCCATAAAAAACTATTAAATTTGAACAAATAAAACTAGTTAGCAATTCAGCTCAACAAAAGATAACAATTATTGTAGGTAAGCTAATTGAATATTATAATAATCGTGAAAGTTTGAGAATTTTTTTTATCAATCCGCCATGGCGTTTATGTACGTAAGAATGGCTTAACTATATAAAATTTGAGCTGTAGATAGTTCCGCAAATTTATTTGAAATCTCAATTTTAAGTATTTCTCGAGATACCTGTCGTTGAAATTTTAAGCATTGCCATTAAAAAGGAAAATTCCAAGATGGCACTTCACCAAAATGGCGCTGTCGTCGCTCTCACGTGCGTCAATCATGTGCTACCAGTGATGCCAGATACATTTGTCACACCATATTTAGAATATCCAATTTTTATTCAATTAATTCGTCGGAGTACTATTTCATAAAATGGGAAGAAAATAGATTTTTGCTATGAAAATATTGGATATTTAAATTGTGAAACATTTGTGAATACTAATATTTTTAAATCACCTGTTGCAGCGCTATGATGCAATTATTAAATAATATCGTTACCATGACAGCATATAATTTTAACAAATTGCGTCAAACATCATGATCAAGTTATTTGGATTTGGTAGATCAAGCTAGAGATGACCGAAGACATTTCTTTCCTAAATCTCCATAGTCTTCTTCCGCTCAAAAAATCTGTCAGCCATGTTCCTACAAACGTTCCTAGCAGCGCGCCACCAGCGGTTACAATTGTAACCACATGTTTCATACGATGCAACAAAGTCACCCTACAAACTTGTCCAAGCCGATCGTTCACGTCAGTTTAAGTGAATAGATTTAAAAGTGCTCGCGTGCGACTTGTCTCACCCCACACATTGTGGCAAACTCTAATCTTAGACGTGAATTCCAATCACACCAGGTCTACTTCGAATGTCGGCTACGCGGGCGCCACCGTGCATCAATCGAGCAAGGTAACGTCTACAACCTATTTCACGTAAAAATTGGCAGGTTGCGTTTCCATTTCACGACCATTCTCCTCCTGTTGCACAGACTTACGATATAAATGCGCCGGAAAACGTCAAGTCACGTTCCAATGGAAGAATCGCTTTATTGAATAGCGACGCGGTCGCCGATATGTACATGGACGTGTATGCAAAAAAAACCTCCTGAGATCAGTTAGCCAAAACGATCAGAATTAGAATTTCTTAAAACATCTCACCAGAAAGATAAAATAGCATCCTATATTATAAAACAGAGATTTTGATTTTCATGTCCGGAGACTAACTCACGACCGGCTCAATGAAATTGCATAAAAATTAACACAAAGTTAGTAAACCATCATAACTAGCTAGCGACGGAATATCAGATCTCGATTTTCAATATTTAATATTAAAATAACCATTACCAAATTCTGGATAATCTCCCTTTCGCTTCAAACTTAAAAAATGGCGTCTCCACATCAAAAGCATGACGTTGTCGATTTCACGAGACAACCAAGTAAACCAGAGAACAGTTCCAACCAAGCAAACTAGATAACAGTTCCAACCAAGCAAACTAGATAACAGTTCCAACCAAGCAAACTAGATAACAGTTCCAACCAAGCAAACTAGATAACAGTTCCAACCAAGCACACCATACCAAATACTATTATCGGAATAAGCTTCAGTAGTGTTGCATTAGAATAAGCGGAACTATGCACTGAATGCGCACCTTTAAACTCCAATTAAGATGCTTATGTCGATAGAATTAAAAAATAAAAATGCTTTGTTTTCAACATACATAACGTTGACATGAGCAACTTCAATAATTCTAGGATTCTGAATTAAGTTGCATGAAATGAAAACTGATCCTAAGTTGCTAACTTAATCCCCGAACGACATTTTCTCCCATAGGATTACAATGGAAACAGACGTTCGGGAAATATTCGCAGAGTGGCTTTAGCTTCTTCAAGAGTTGTCGAACCAAATTTATCATGTAGAGAAAAGATCAATTTACTTTTTTTTAAATATTGTTTTGTACCAGTTGCTCTCACTCCGATATCTTGATCGCTAAAAAATAGATAACAAAACTATATCTTTTTTTTCTTCTCTCCAGATCTGGTGAATAGGTATTTCAGAGTGTTTTACTATTTATTTCTCATATTAATATTTCAATAATTAAGAAGGAAATACTGTTTTCATTATCAACTAATTTGTGTTTGAAATGGTCAAAGGTTTGATACTCTTAATTGTTATCCTGATGGAACGGAAAATCTTACTTTCGTGTGGCACCATTACGTGTGACGTGTGCGAGTTGATAAGAAGTGGTCTAATATTACATTTCTTTTAAAGTATTTTAGGAGCAGGCGGATGAGCCCATTAAGAAGACAAGGGGTCTCCTGGGGATATTTTATGCGATCGCAAATTGACGTCAACCTATCGACGTGAACCACCCAATGAGTTCTAAGAAATTGTGTGCAGCGCTTTTTTAGTCTTTACATTTTCTTCTTCTTGTTCTTCACGTTTGTTTCTGCATCATGTAGCAGAAGACAAAAAACGGCGCGCCATTGCACCCCCGGTGTATGCTCCCGAGACCCCCGTTGCCTTCTTCTGGTGGCGACCCGGAGAATCAGTCGCAATTAGTCGTAAGTCAGTCGTAACACACGACAAATAAGGAAATCAGCACCAGCTAGTGAATTCAAAACTGATAAAGGTAATAGTTTTGTCTACGAGTGACATTTTAAAGAAAGGTTTTAACCATTTAAAATATAAAAAGTCAAACGGAGTATCCTATATTATAAAACTAAGAATCTGATTTTCCTGTTCGGAGACTAACTCTCAAACGGCTCAATAAAATAGCATACAATTTAACATACCCTCAGTAGATTACCACAATTCGCTAGTGGCGGAATTTCAGATCTCAATTTTCAATATAACATAATAAAACAATCGTTACCAAATTTTGGATAATCTCCCTTTCGCTTCAAACTTAAAAAATGACGTATCCACATAAAAAGCATGACGTATTCGATTTCACGAGACAACCAAGTAAACCATATAACAGTTCGAACCAAGCAAACCAGATGACAGTTCCAACCAAGCAAACCAGATAACAGTTCCAACCAAGCAAACCAGATAACTGTTTCAACCAAGCTAACCAGATAACAGTTCCAATCAAGCAAACCAGATAACAGTTCCAATCAAGCAAACCAGATAACAGTTCCAACCAAGCACACTAGATAACTGTTCCAACCAAGCAAACCAGATAACAGTTCCAACCAAGCAAACCAGATAACAGTTCCAACCAAGCAAACCAGATAACAGTTCCAAACAAGCACAATTGGTGGTTACTGTAAACCCAGGCAAAGCTGGGCACCCTTCTTGTATGTACATGAAAATTCTTATACATGGCACATGTTTTTGCGAGACGGATTTTCCGTAGAATTCTAGCTCTAACCTCACCTCGTACTATCAAATGATTTGTAGTCGATTCAACGAACAAATTCCTCAATTACTAATTCAGAATCTCACAAGAATGCCTTAACTAACACCTGTCAAACGTATTAATAATTTGCTCGAATCAATTTTTTATCCTGCCATTTATCCTTTAAATGGATGCAATGCTTTTCGCTGAATCTGAAGATTCTTACTTTATTATCAGATCTGGTGATTAATTATATGCACTATACATGCACCTACACATGCACTTTCAGAAAGAGGAATCTTAATTTGAAGACGTGTATACAAATTTAAATCGTGTAACCCTTTTCAAGATTCTTATCAAAATGCAAAACTCCTCCCAAGATTCCTCATCATGTCAAACGCGATATTTAAATATATGTTTTAGAAATCTTGAAAGGTATTACAGATAATAGACCACCTCTTCAACTCATTTTACGTGTTATTACACGAATTTGTATTTTTTTAAAAGAACATAGTTAACACATATCGGGGATAACTTGTAGCATAGTGTGTCGAGCTTATCGCGATCCAGTGATCGCGAGTTCGATTCCCGATCGAGACCTTTGGAATTTTTCGGGCGGAAGACATTCCTAAGAACGCCTTCATTCGGAATGGAAGTAAAGCCGTGAGACCCGTGCCTGTACGATGTCAGGTACACGTTAAAGATCCCTACCTAGGTATCAGGTTGAGGCTAGGCAAAATTACCATATCACCTCCCGGGGTGGATTTTAGGGCGGAAACGCTGGTGGACCTCTTTATCAAATAGATCAAGTACTTAAGATATCTGATACGCACATTTTGGTATTTTCTAAATCTTAGAATTCCGGTTTCAAGTGATGACGTCACCGATCAATATTCTTCAACCGTCGATAGAGAAGCCGGTAATCCGCCACACCAAGGTACAACATTTGCACATTGACGTGTCTGAAGCAGTGTGACCAGACACCTCCAGGTGTTTCACGACTTCCAGCCTGAAGCACGTTCTCACTGAAGCAGCCACGCTGGGCAAAAACTTATTGTTTTTTTTAAAGAAAAAAACAAAAAAGAACTGGTGAACCACGCGATGGTCCCGATCACATTTAGGTAGCGCTAACAGGTAGCATCTTTTTGTGCGTGGCTTCTATTTCTGCACGTCCAAACTTCGTGTTAAGATAAGGGATCAGAGCCGCAGATTAGCTAACGTCGCCTGTCATCGGACACTTTTAAACATCCTGGGAAAAATAACGCCGGACAAAAATGTTCGGTGGTCCAAAAATGCGTATTCACTTACTGTACAGAACGTCTTATCTTAAAATGCACTCGGTAGGCCAAGATCTGCCCGGAAGAATAATTCTTCGGAGGCCTTCCCGGAGCAGTGTGTGAAAAACTAAAGTGTAAAAAGCTGACGAAACAATTTCTTTTAACGCAAATACAACAAATATTCCACGAATTCCGGAGAGGAAGATTACTAATTTAAATTAAACAATGTCTGCACTACACGCGAATCGAACCTAGCACTTCAGAACACGAGTCTGATATTCAAGGGCAGAATGTTCTTTTTAATCGACAGAAGATCCGCACTGTACATTATTCGAGGAGAGACCGCTTTTCAGCAGCGGATGATGCGTCGTAAAATACAGCAAATACTTGCGCCGTATGAATTTGCATAATAATCATTTACATGTTTGTTACGTTGATGTACAAAGAATTAATTTGAATATGTCATATATGATGTACGTTAGCGCAGGTCACACAACAATTAATTAACGGAAGAATGAAAAAGTGGTATGGTTTTCTCGTACATATTTTCGGACATCAGGTGCAAAAATTTACCACGGTAAAAAGATCACCAACTCTCATATATTACTAATACAATTGAAAAACTGAAAGATTTGTTTCTTAAAATCTGGCAACGACGATAACTGATTAACTTTGCATGCACTTAAACAAAACAGATGGGCTATTTAACTTTTCTGAAACAGGAAATAGCTGACCAAACAACAGTGGGTTTGCCGACTTGGGCAAATGACCATTCAGAATCAGAAGTAAGAATGTTTTCAGGAGCTTTTTTTAATGTTAAAGTTGACACAACCAGATTCATTCCCGGTTAAAATAAATTATTGACCTTTATTCACCTGTATTACTCATATCGAAATGACAAATGACGAAACATTTAATTGCTGTTAGATAAGTGGAAAACATTTGTATAATTTAGCTGAACAGTAAGTTAACTGTTGACCATCTCGAGAGGACACGCACACTAAAAGTCAACTTGCAAAACGGTTAAAAATTAACGAGTGTCCTTTGTCCCATTTTCGAAAAATGCCCTTCAATGACCGAGGTTGGCGGAATGG
Organism: Mycogona germanica; assembly: GCA_034698785.1. Lineage (NCBI taxonomy): Eukaryota > Metazoa > Arthropoda > Diplopoda > Chordeumatida > Chordeumatidae > Mycogona > Mycogona germanica. The sequence continues at coordinate 26,660 of JAQGBY010000737.1, read as the reverse complement.
TGAATAATGCATGGTCCGCCAGGTCACTGAATTTAAAGCCCATATAGCATCTTAGTGATAAGATAGAAAGGGCCATTCGCCAAGCACCATCGAATTTTATTACACCTTGAAAATGCTGAAAAAACTATGTGCATTTGCGCTAGGTGACGTCAATAAAATCTCTCCAATGTTTTAGATGAAGTACGAAGCTCGATTCTTTGCCAGTAAATCTGGGTTGAAATTCCAACAATCCTATATTATAAAACAGAGATTTTGATTTTCCTGTCCGGAGACGACTGGCTTTTCAATATTACATAATAAAACAACCGTTACCAAATTTTGGATAATCTCCCTTTCGCTTTAAATTTACAAAATGGCGTGTCCACATCAAAAGCATGACGTCGTCTATTTCACGTGACAACCATGCAAACTAGATAACAGATCCAACCAAGCAAACCAGATAACAGTTCCAACCAAGCAAACCAGATAACAGTTCCAACCAAACACGTAAAAATATTATAAATTAGTTTCCTAGCCACGACAGGGGCAGCAGAGCGAAGCAATTTCTCTAGTAAATTTCTAAGATTCACTGCACGGTGATGGTTTAAGAATTTTAAAAAAGCTATTTATCTCTTCATGTAATGATTATTTTTTTAAAAGATACGTTACAATAGAAGAAATATTATTTTAATGTGTTATTTGTCAGCCAGGGCAGTCCTGCACTCTGAATCTACCCACATAAAAAGTAACCGACTGGGCATAAAAAAATGTAGACTTACAAAGCACACACCTGAAAACACGTTGGAATTTCTTCCCACGACTTCCGGTGCCATGAATGGCAAGGCATTCATTACGATTTTGGTAGTTCCTCTGCTTTCCAGAGAGTCGACCCCCAACCAATCTCCAGCAGACATCAACCGAACGCGAGTCACATATATATTTGTATTGGCCTATCACCAAAAAAGCACGACTCTCTTAATTTTTTTCCACGCCGTCGTCAGCCACCGCCACATTGGCTCCGAAAATGCTAGGACACGCATGGCCTGCGCCCTTCTTTCTCGCCCCCGTCCCGTCCTGTCCCCCTAATTTTTTCATACAAACTACTCGAAGACCTTCGAATTAGGTGGCGCGTTAAACTCCCGAGTTCCGACACGTGGCAATCGGTATCGACGAGCGGTGTCGATGGCTCGACGCGCCACCTGTTCGAAGAATCTTGAGATTGGAATGGTGAAAACTGGGTTTTGCGCACGCGTGTGTGTGTGCCAAGAGGATCAGATCACAGACTTGACAAATCCTCTTCGCCGCAATTTCTGAATTCCTGGTGTGTTATTCTTGCACGAGTACCGTGTTCGCCATTAGCACAAATTGCTTTACGCTTTTGACTGCGAAGATGAGGTGGTGGTGGTGGTGGGGGGGACGAGGAGGAGCAGAAGAAGAAAAGAAAAAAGATTGAGCGCAATGATTGACTAACGACGAATCGTAAGAACGGGTGGTACACTGCAGATCGGGGCGACTTCAACATCGACACATGCCAATTCTCGTCAATTTAAAATATGAAACGCGATTTTGGAATGAAGATTTTTACAACACCGATTGAACAAATTTGATTATGCAACAACATCAATTTTAAGTAGACGCCAATTCGGTAATATAGTTAAATTAGAAAAACAAAGCATAATCAGAGAATTACAGAAGAAACACGAATGGACAGTTATCCTAAGTTTCTTTTGAAATGGAACGCGTTCCCTTTATATGAATTTTATTATGCAACAACATATATCATCAATTGTAAGTAGATGCCAATTCGTTATATAGTTAAATTAAAGTTTAAAAAAGCACAATCAGAGCATTACAGAAGAAACACGAATGGACAGTTATCTTAAGTTTCTTTTGAAATGGAACGCGCTCCAGTTCCGCCATCCCTTTATATGAAATGGAATGGGGGCGTTCCTCCCAATTTGTATGAAAAATAAAGCGCTCCTTTTCCAGTCCAAGGGTTTAACCAAGGGGTACATGGGTTCCCCAAAAGTTCCTATGGCGTTGGAATGTTAGGAACAGAGGTAATAATGGTGCTATGTATGGATACTTTTGGGACAGCCTATAGAATTCCGATCTCTGCTTTATTTTGTAACAAATCAAAAGTACCCAAAAGTATCCATACATAGCACCATTATTGCCTCTGTTCCTAACATTCCAACGCCATAGGAACTTTTGGGGAAGCCGTGTATATGAAATTCACTAATTGAAAGCTTTAAAAAACAACGGAACGCTTCAAAATGGTTCCAGTTCCTCAAAAAAAAATGGACCGGCTGCGTTCCATCGTTGATTTCTAGAAAATGGAACGAGGACGTTCCACCGTTCCTCAGAAAAGGACCGCGTTCCTGGAACGGGCTCGTTCCAGTTCCAACCCACCACTGGATATGCCACGCAAATATAATCAAATGTAAATATAAACAAATAACAGTATTCCCGAAATGACTAATAAAATAAATGTACAATTCAATGACAATTGCATTTGTGCCTTCAGAATAACCTTCAGTGTCAAGTGACAATATATACATGTACAGTACATATAAAAAAAGGCTGGAGAGAAACACACAGGTTACCGACTCCCACTATTTGCTCATTCGCACGTATCGACCACGAAACCTGCCATCATACTGTGGAGTGAAACTCGCTGAATAGAAAATTTGACAAAAGGCAACAAAAAAATCTTTTTTTTTTAAAAAATCCGGGGAAAATCCACATCATTGTATACAGGTACAGGTACGCGACTATTCGTACAGACACGACCTTTGCCCCTTCTGCCCATTATTGGACACACACAAAACGCGGTAGGCATGCACGACCAAACCCCCCCTTCCCCTCCAAGAAACGATTATTTCATTCATCCATTTTGTTCGCCATATGCAATGCGTATAAAAAAAATGAAAGTGCGACTCTGGGATTTTTGGTTGAACGCAGTCGGTCGAATCGGTGGCGTGGGTGGATCGAGGAGCGGGGATTGGAAAACCTTAATGGGAGCGGGGTTTCTAAGTTACAAATCCTGACACTGACATGTCTTATCTCCTCCCCCCTTCCCATGGCACTCACTACCCACCATGACCCGCACTGGGAATCGAACTTAGGATCGCCGCACCAATAATTCGCCTCTCAAGTCTCACCCAGCTGAGCTGCAACGAATTTTTAAAATAGTAATATTAGAAGAGAAATTCTTTCCACACAACGTTTGAAGATTTCAAATTTTCTTAATCGGGGCTTGGACTTTAAAACTTTGACTGCGACAAAATCCAAACATTCAACGTTCGCCAATCGGTGATAAAACGCCGCTCTCATATCAGAAATTATGGTTTTTTCGCGCCCTTTTGGTGAGCTACAATTATTGGTTCACTATTTGAGATGCGAGACACCTAATTTTTGCACCTAAAAATTCGGGCCCTTCATCATCGGAACTACATTGACTGATAAACGCGCGACCTTTTCGAAATGGTTTGGGCATGTGACGCCAAAAATTACGTAGCGTGTGAACTTCCCTTTTTTTTTTACCTATGTGGGATAAAATTAGCTGGGCTGTGGGGTCTGTGGATGAACCTCCCATTCTCAACCTTGCCACCCGGGAATACAGAAGTGACCCGGGATTTAACCACTCAACCTTTATTTTTCTGAAAGATTAAAACCAGACAAAAATTACAGAGAGCTGTCGAAAGGATAGACTTTGATCATAAATCGACATTTGGGGCAGAATCAATAATTCTGAGATCGAATACACCTTTAAACAATTAATATAAATAAAAATACCAAAGTAATCTGTTATGTACGGAGTATAACCTTAACAATCAAATACATAAGACCGTCGGTCTTGAGTGCAAGGGTCATAAGATCTAGACATAAAGATCTATAAAAGTAACATTAAGATCGGAGACTAGAGTTTGCGCCTGCCATAGCCGACTGACAATAGGTTCACCGGTTCAATTCTCGGCCGATACCTCTGGAATTTTCGTCCAAGCGAAATATTCCTAACCAATGCCTTAATTTGGAATGAAAGTTTAAAAACAGGTTCTGGCGTCACTGACGTCACGCATATATGGTTAGAAAAAGAGGTATAGAACCGATGTAGTGAACTAGATCTGTTGGTGGGTGAATATGTTGCTGCCCCTTGTTCTGAGGCAATCACACAATACGTCTGAAACTGTCAGAATCTGTTTTATTGTACTTTGGTACACAAAAAGACGTTTAGATTACACGGCGTCCACACGAAAAAAGAAGAAAATTAATGTTGGTTTTAAAGGAGCTTGTCATTAAATAGTTACATCATATAAATGGCTTTAATTGCAATGTTTTTACCAATTCAAATTTGGAAAATAGAAAGTGTTTTGAGTGTCGATACCATTGTAGAGTTTAAATTTGCTGAAACTTGATTGATGAAGTAGTCCCGATGAAATTGATGATATTTAAGTTAATGACCTTTTTTTGTCCATGCTTGGGGGTGGCCGGCGTCCTCCCACTCATTTAGGAATGAGTAGTGACTGGGTTATTTGCCCCTATTATTATTATTAAATATTTATTTGTAATGTATCAGATTTTATAAAACTCGATTGATCTACTTGTATACAGAGTATATAAAATGTTGATAACCATTTGTTTGTTCCCGATAATTGGAGTATAACTCAATGCTCTCAATTCTACGACTCAATGAAATTGCACAGCACTACACGAAAATTTTTTAAATCGTGTATTAGGTAGGTCCCTAATTACAAGAATTTGTGATACTACAGAAATAGCACCAAGACGGGCATTAAAAAATAATTTAAAAAAGATGACACTTTCATCGATCGTATCGATATTTAAAATGCGCAATTCAGTGGTCACACTGCCAGCGCAGCCGCATCGTCTACCATAAGACCAAATCAGTAGTTCATCCAAAATACCGGCACAAAGTTTGATCGTGTAGACGGGGTCTTCGGGTAGCTGCTTCCAGGTCTTTCAGTTTGCTGCTAATTATCCCCAAAAATAGACGAGAGGAAAAAATGTGGCATCGTTTTCCCACCGTATAGACGAGGAGCACAGTATTTCGGAGGGCTTCAACAAATTCATGCAAAAATACCAGTGCGTCACTCTTTTTTATTATTACTCTTTTTCGCTTTATTTTCCCAAAAAATCCCCGTGGCATATATTGTCATCGGCGTCTCCCCCTCACCCCCCACCCTCCACAACCACTCTGAAAAACCACAAAGCACGATCATCATCATCATGCATCAGGCATCTCGTCACGCTGACGTGAGAGACCCGGAGCGTGACGGGTGTCTGAGCGCTCTGTCGAACACGCACTGTGTCCACGGCCGACTAAAAAGGGTTGACCTTTGACCCGCCGGCACATCGACACTACAAATAGCTTTTTTCCCCCCCAAAAAAAATTAAAAAATTGAGTGGACCTGGGATCAGCAGCACGAACTGACTGTCTACTGACTGTGGCTCGGCGGTCACGGGTTCGATTCCCGGTGCGGACTCTCGAAAATGTCGATCCCGGGGTACGTATAAAATTGTTGAGCTACCACTGTTACAATAAATGGATTGTTCACACCATGAAAGTTCTTCACACCACGAAAAAGTGCGGGTTACATCTTGCGGATTATCTGTCGACTGATTCAGAATTATTCGACTATTTATGACACACGCTCTGTTTTAAAACATTGCGCGAATCATGATCTGGAAATGCGTCGATAGCAAATACTCATTCGATCCAGATTCTCAAGTTCCAGTTTAAAGTCCTCGTTTAGATGGAATTAATTCAAAGATTAGTATCCAGCCCCGCAAAAGGTATCGGATGGCGATTCGTTTTCCGGTCTCGAGCGTTCACTCGGTGCGCCTAGTGGGCGATGCGGATGATGGGTTAGGCGGTGGAGATGCGACGCCTCGCATATCGATCTGACCCCAACATTACAGCACCAACAATCGTGGACTTCTCTAAATCACTCCACCCGAATACCAAATGAGGGCAGGCAGTCGTAATAATGTATCGATGCGCTAAACGATGATGGGAGACTTGTGAATACGGGTTAACACGTACCGATCGTAAACGACGCCATTAATACAGGCTTTTCGCGTCACAGTGTTTGGCGCCATCTGTCGACCAAAGCGTATGGTCGGGCAAATTTAATGCGAGCAGCTGACTAAAACGATTTATGATATTCCAGCATTTAATAGTTGTGAATGAAGAAATAGCGTCACCAAACATTTATCCAAAAACTATTGAATAAACCCAGCTTCGCTCAATTTCGCCAATTTTCAAATATGTGAAAAATCTGTTCTCTCGCGTTTTAAAACGTCGAGGCAATGACGCAACACGTCTTCTGTTTAATTAAAACAGGTAAGTATTATATTCCTATTTTGTTAAATAGCTGTCTTAAAGTATTGAACGATTTACAAATAGAAAATATGGATATGTAGTCTGGCAGCATTGATAGCACGTGAGAGCGACCGCGCGATTTCGGTCGAGAAGAGACGCCATATTTGAATTTGTCGGCGAAGCGATGGCAATGTTTTAAAACTTCAACGACTGATATCTCGAGAAATACTGAAAATCGAGGACTGAAATAACTTACGTTCAACTACAAATTTGCGGAACTATCAACAACACAAATAATATTCAATTTCGATAAACTGTTCGTAACAAAACCCCAAGGCGGACATTTCGAAAAAGTAATTCAAAAGAAAGAGGGCAAACTTTCAGAATTATAATATAAATATCTTACTTGAAAAATACCTGGTGGTCGAAACCAGTGCCATCTAGCGATTTGAGATGCCCCCTCCCCATCTACCCGTATGCTACATAACATCGGCACACGCTAAGAAATCAATTATTCATATGGCCCCCGCGTCCAGGTATTTATAGACCACCACGAATAATATGTGGCTTTTTATACCACATGCACAATACACTACTCTGTTAAATGGCGATAAAAGGAACAATAAATAGGTGGGTCATAAAAATGGGTGCAAACGAATAGCAATCGTTCGGCATTTAAAGTGTGCTCCGCAACAACCAAGATGGTGGCAGCACTGTTTGAGTTTCATGGCGTTGATACTTCTGGTATCATCGAAGTTTCATCGAAGTTTTCAAAATACAATATGTTGATGGGTGAATTTAAATATCAGTTCAGCGCAAGTTAATTTTAGTGCAGGTGACCGGTCGACAACGCTCTCGAACGAACGGTCTATAGTCGTCAATGTTCCTGTCTTAATGTATACATCCCTACCACTGCATATGTATAACCCGCGTTGACCTATCTTTATGGCGGTCGAATCCTAACATTGTATGCTGGGCACATATTTTTTATTAATAAGGCGTCTGGCCGAAGATCATCACATTCGCTATTCTAAGAGTGCGATCACCACCACCACCTATGTTGCAGCAACGACCTCTTCAATTGCGTCCACGCAAAAAAGGTCAGCCGAGTTGTTGCCTGCAGGTGAGAAAAATATAAGGTAGGTCCGGCACTCCGTCTACTTAACTAGTCGGTGAAGCTTGGCGTCAAAATGACCACCATAAATATGAGATGGACTACTCTGGCCATATGAACTACTCAAAAGGTTCGATTCCCGTCTTTAAATACTGTCATGCCAATTTTGAGATTTCGAGTTCTCTTAGCTGAAACATGCTAAAAATAGAATGATATAAAAATGAAAGGCGAGCATTACCACCATATAACTTAGAGCAATACTATCTTGTGAAAATTCGAGGCGCCAATTCACATCATTAACCAAGTGGCCCTCGATCATATAAAGGTTGCACAAGAGTTTGGGTATTATCTGTCTCTCAGCAGGGGGTGAGGTGGGGTTTTCACGGGAGAGGGGGGTTCTCAATATTCAAGGTAAAAAAGGGCGAGCCGATTTTTATTGGACTTCCCGGGGCCGCAATGACTGTAAACCTTTCAAAGCAAGGTACATGGATTGAATATCTTCGCAATTTGTTGCATCGTCGAAGACACAAATTCTGGAGCAACACGCTTTGAAAAATTTCCATTGAATACTGGGAACACTTCGATTGGTCGTGTGCTACTCAAATCCATTGGGACACATACACTCGGAATTTATAGAAACCCCAGTAAAAAAAACAATCAAGATTGAGGAATTAACCTAACCTAACCAATTACATCATATTTTTGCATTCAGCGACAGACGACTGCGACCTCTCAACGACTCAAAGAAATTACACGGCATTACACGGATATTTAAAAATTGTACGGAAGGAACTCCTCGGATTGCACGATTCCCGGGTAGTCAGTCTAATTGTGTTATAGGTAGGTCGCTGCTCATGACGACAATAACACAACTTTCTTGTCAGTTTTTCTCAGTCTCGATTGTGGCGGTTAAGATAAGACGAGTCGAATATTTAAGTGTCGAGACCAAAGTTTTGTCGAAACGGAAACCAAATAAGAGTCTTAACAGAAATTATCAGATCAAGTGTTATTTGGATTTCTCTGGATTCTTTGGATTTTTTTATCCAGCACCTTTCCTGCTGGAACAAACTTTTAATAATTTTTAACCCATGTTACCGTTTATGTTTAAAAAATTTAAATTTTGGTAAATTCTAAAATTCTTAGTTGCCGATTTTTTCAAAAATGTAACAATGAAACAAGCATAGACATAGCATAGCAAGAGAACAGTTTCAATTATACATTTTTCTTAAGAGACTTTGTTGAATTGTAATTGTAATTGAAACTCGACCAAGGCGGCAAGACTACACCAAATACCTTCCTCATCATGACAAGAAATCACCGAGACTTGTTGAATAATTTTATTCAACAAGTCTCGGTCTCAAGGCAATCATACAGACCCAGTCTCGTTTAGTATCTAGTAAAATCCTCATTGCCGTGAGAGAAAAAAATGTATTTTTAAAAAAATGGCCCTCAACGACAGTAGCAGCGATCAACAGTAGTAAACAAGAGTGCTTGCAGCAGCCCAATGCATCCACGGAAAACCTATTAACAGAAAAGAGAGGGATGCTCTTGTCTTTTGTTATAAAGCATTGATGCCGCTATTTATATCACGGGGAAAGGTCAACCACCCCTACACCACGCCACCCTCCCCCACCTCATCCTCACAACCTCAGCATCGGGATTGGCGAGTGAACTTTTGATGGATAGGACGAAGTCTTGCATGCCATTAGTGTGGAACGGCTCCCAGCCTTTTTCGGCATGTTGGTGATTTTTCTGATGAAAAACGACGGTCCGCAGGTATTGGCATCTCGCACTCACTGGATAGAATTCGTGTCTACCTTTGCCGGAAAATAAGCGATATTGTTAAGGAGCTGTCCACCCTTCAGAGGGCGCCATTGTAATTTTGTGGCTTTTTTGTTTTTCAGGATGTCCTATGTCGAATTTCTCAAGACCAGAATTTACACTTTTGCTACTTGAAAGCGCCACCATACGGCGGAAGTTGGAAACAGGCTTCGGTAGGTTTTAATGCGAACAGCCAATATCGAGCGGCGCAGGACAACCGTCACCAGACTTTTTTTTATCCCATCAGAAACTTACAAAAACCCAAGCTGTCGAATGTCAACGTCAAAACGAGAGTTTCCCAACAAAAAACCGTCGGCCGTTCACGTCATCTATTGAATATGAGCTGGCCACAGGGGTTTATCAGGGTTTACCACAAACCACCAATCCCTAGAGGGCGCCCCCTACCACCGGACAACAGGCACCACCTATCTACACGCATAATATATTGATACTAAAAACGAGACGAGACATCCCCAAATATCGTCTTGATGGTCCTGATGTAATAATGGGTATTTCATTTTAACACGCCTGGAATATCAAGGTTACCACTTAAATAGGTAAAAATATGGTAAACATTGGCGACGCGAAATACTTGTCTGTGCGTACACAAAAATATTACAGTACGTTTGAATTGAAAGTCGACGAGAAACGAAACTAATAATTCAAACACTTGGTTTATCTAACTGGTGAAATCAAATATTTAAAAATAATGCCTTGTTTAAGAATTACCTTTAAATTGTTAAAGTTCGCTTTGTCTCACAAACAAAAAGCGTAGGAAATGCAGTTCAAAATAAAATCCACATTATTGCTATAATTTGTCAGAAATAAAAACCGAATTGTAAGAAATTTGGAAGAGACCTTAAAAATCAAATTTATAAATGACAATTCCAGTTTGTGTGACGAAAAAAATTCTATAGCAGGGCAAGCGAAAAATTGCGTTTTCAAATTGGTGCGCGCCCAATTGTTGAAAGCACTTTCTCGTAAAATCGTTCAAAAAAAATTAGGAACACTTTTTAAAAATTTTTATCCGAAACACAGATGGAATTAAGGAATAAAGTCTGAAGATTAATTAAGCGTGATGATTTGTTCAGTTTCACGGTAATTTAAAAGCATAGTCTGCTAAAGAAAGGACTATTCCTGTTCCTGAAAGAAATTTGTTGAGTGACCTGAAATGATTAACTTTTTTTTTTTAAATATATATCAAGCCAATAAATATTTTAACGAGTTTTCAGTAAGTATGCATCGAATTTTTTTCTTTTTTCCCCAATTAACTGTAGTCAACCGCACTACAGGTGCTTAGACATTAAGCAAGAGGCACCTCCAGTATCCCGGGATCGAAATTTTCGAGAGCCCGCGCCAGGAATTGAACCCGGGACCGCTGAGCCACGTTTAGCTAGCGTCACAATAGCCTTATTGAATTATCCAGCAATTATAAACCGGTGTACCGGAGGATAACAACCGTATCTTAACTTAAACCGGTAAAATCAGTTTTCAAAATATACATTACGAATTTCACGCACAGAACGATTTGAAACATCGACAAATTTTGTTAATTTTTTTGCTACCACCCGTACAGAAATTTGTTATGACTTGTGTCACAAATGAACTGATATTCAAGTTGTCCTGTTAACGAGGTTATTTTTTATCATTCACAGGTGGAAAAGTCGAGCATCGGCCGACTTTTAAAGCTTATATTTAGAAGCGCCAGGTGCACAGCCAAATATAAACAACTTATGCAAAGAAGTGACGACACGCGGGGAGACGACCGTGCACACAACGTCGGAGGCGCTGCGATCGCCAACACACACACACGGCAAAGCATGGCGTCTAAATAATTTTAAAAAATTATAAAGTCACTTTTTCAAGACTGTCTTTTTAAGTTTGTCGTGAAAACCAACACGACTACTCACTCTGTACTGGGATAAAAATGGAAAAGAAAGCATAATTTAAAAAATAAAAACATCTGGTACAATTTTTTTGTTTTGTTAGAAAAAGTCCCAAAAGTTGATTTTCTTCAATGCGTCCTGCTTCGGCGCTTCACATCGAGACATCTCAAGACATTGCAAATGAAAATAAACGAAAAGTTCTGTCGATGTGCCGTATTGAGTGATTAATATACTCTGTGTCACCGTTTGGCGGCGCCACTGGGCGGACATGAAAGCGCACGATCTCAAGCAACTGGAGAGGAGTTGGGAATTAAATCACCCAAAAACGGGAAAAAAAGAATTCGCTTTTTGAAAAATGTCATTTTGTGCGCTGATCTAACACAAACGTGAGCCTGGATTTGAAATATTTCGGCGCATGCGCTTGCTAGGCCCCAAACAAAATGGCATTAAGCAAAACGGGGGGAAATGTCCTATCGCGTAAATTGGGGCCCGATGACTCAACATTGAACACGAAGGGTTGGGAACCGCTGCAATATTGGGGTTGCTGAAATGCAAAAGTGTCTCAAAATAGAAGTTGCGGCCACATAATTATTTCAAGGCTGACGAAGTTTTCGAGGTCCCATGCTCGCCGCGGTCAAGTCTATTGGTATAGCGATGAATGGACACGCGCTGCCCTCTGTCGGTTCACTTTTGAACTCGCCGCCAAGTTTTTACCATCCCACTTTCATATTTTGGAAGGCCAGTCTTCGTGAGACGGTAAAATGTTCGAACGTCGACGCACGGACACACAATATGAATCATAGGATGGAATCGGACAAACGTCTTTTGAATTCGAATCTACTGAATAAATTTGTTGTCTAATAAGAATAAGTTAAGTGTGAATGGAAAATATATCTTCAATTGCCTAGAAAAACTTACTTTCAAAAACTGGATCACAAGAACTTCCCGGAAATAAATTTAAGTGGCCGGGGGACCTGGACTACACAATTACACCGTAATCCAAAAACAGTCGAATCGTGGCCACACACCGGGTTCACACACACACACACAAAAATCCAATGTCAGGCACAACTTCCGCCACATTTGGCACTTCCGGTTTCGATTTACTTGCGAATCCGAACTAATCCAAAAAAGAAAATTGACAGCTCCGTCACAGATTGTCGATCATAAAACAACGATTATTTGTTTTGATCGAGTCGATTTGCATGAATCCCGCGTCCAAAAAGAACGTCACTCGCGGTCAATTGACATCACCGCCGCCGCCGAACCGGAAACAGTATCAATTCACAGGACGTGACGTCACACTCTGTTTTCGATCGGATTTATTTCTGATGATCGGAGGGGGAGCGGCTCGCTCACCAACACACACACACACCTGACCGCGAACTATTTCTGTGCAAAGGTCACCATCGCCTCCCCGTGGGGTAGAGAGCGAATAAAATAACACACGACCGCCACACACACACAGAACAACAACAAACAAATAAAATCAGAGCACAGAGAGAGAGCGAAATAGCGCGCGCACAAACACAGTCCTAGCCGTAAGTAAGTAACGCCACAGCGACCACCAAAGATAGCGCTCTCGACAAAAAGTACAAGTAGAACGAATTGTAACACGCCGCCACCGCGCTAGGTAGCCGCTACCTCACCGCTCACTCGGGGATATGTCGACTGTCGGGAGCTGATGCGACAAAAAACAAACGCGACACGTCACGCGGGAAAAAAGCGCTCTCGTGATGAGCTCTGGTGATGATCAGTTGGAAACCGCGCCCGCATCACCGGAAGTAGGCTCGCGGACACGTGCTCCAGAGATACTCAGGTAGAACGAGAGCGCTCTCCAAAATCGAGCTGGCCGTAGATTGACGTGACTCGTAGAGCGGGCGCGGCTCCCTGAGAGCGGAATGGTTAAAAGAAGAAAAAAGAGACTGCACCGGAACGCCCGGTAAAATGGGGAAAAACCAGTCTGGCAGTGTTGCAGCAGCGAACGCTTTTGGTGTTTAGTGTTGGGTAATTTCGAAAAAAGAAAACGCAGCAGAGCCATTCGGAGAGCTCGGCCAATATATTCGAAAGAAACGGCTTGTGGAAAAGCCGAGTAGTCAAAAACGAGAAGGAAAGATGAACGACGAAAGAGCTACCACATTTGGAACATTCATTCCCCCGAACACACCTACACACGCTGAGAACCAGCTGGCTGTCGATTTTTGGTCGAAACTTCACACGTTGCAGTTCAAACTGCGGAACGCTGTGATTGGCTGATGCTGATTCTGTTACTTTGACGTTATGCAGTCGGGTACACTTTGAATTGTACGGATGCAGTTTCGTCCAGAATCGATACCCATCGACTAATTAGAATCATCATAGAGACAAACGTTCCACCTGGAGGGCGCTGGTTTTTGCTTTTAGCGTTCGGTTGAGATTTCTGATGTATTGATGAAAAACAAAATTATTGGCGAATTCGTTTCAACTGAAAGAAAGAATCGATTTGCAACAGATGACGTCACATGCAAAAGAGGAATAAAATCTAAAAGTTAGGGTCGTGACCGTGAGACCGTTTAAAATGACAAATACCATCCAGAATTTCTTCTTTTAAAATATTTCCTCGAAGTTTTTTTAATTTTTAGAATATGGAATTAGAGTAGTTCGTGCCACTTCAAATAAAATATGTTCCAATTGAAAGTTCACGAACAAATAAAACGCACAAGACGAAAATACTCTTCAACTCATTTTAAAATATGTTCCCTGGAAAGATTACTTGAATATAACTTGTCAGATTATTTTTGAATGATAAAACTAGCAAACTGCGTTGAGAAATCCTAAAAATCCGGCCAAAATTCTCTCCCTCAGGACCGTAACGCTCGACAGAACACAGCAGATTGCATGCCATTGGCACAAACAAAAACAACAGCAAATAATCATGCAGCGGAACTCTGGCCAGCCTAGCTACGGGGAACGAACATGCCACACAATATAGAAGGGTTGACAAACCTGTGATCCCGGTTCAAGGTCAACACAATACAATACAATCAAGAAATGCCGATTTCATTGCAATTTTGCCCGATTCAAATTTTAATTTTAATTTTAATTAAAATTGGTTTTCACGATGGATGGTGGGGCCATGTTCTGTCAAAAACAGTGTGGCCAATTTCTGTCAAAAACAGTGTGGCCAATTTCTGTCAAAAACAGTGTGACCAATTTCTGTCAAAAACAGTGTGGCCAATTTTTGTCAAGAACAGTGTGGCCAATTTCTGTCAAAAACAGTGTGGCCAATTTCAGTCAAAAACAGTGTGGCCAATTTCTGTCAAAAACAGTGTGGCCAATTTCTGTCAAAAACAGTGTGGCCAATTTCTGCCAAATTTTATTGAAAAACTTCTGTAGAAAACACTATTTTTGCCTTTACTATTCTTGCTCAATAATTAAGCATTTGATGTTTAAGTATTTTTGCGCGCTTCACGCACTAATTACGAAAACAAATTTCGCTCAAATACCTTTGTCTAAAAAATAGAGAGCAGATCGAGGCTTGGAATTACTTTTTCCATGTTAAATCATATGGTTTTGCATTACATTTGTCTTTGACATAATAAAAAAAAATTCTTAAAATGTATTAATAACTATTGCGTGGCAAAAACATTTCAAACGAAAAACCTAACACATGCAGATATTTTTTTGCCAAATGGTTTCGACAAATCATGAGAGTTAATAAAATATAATTATGAAATAATAATATCGTATTGAGGGTTAGAGAAACGCGGTTTCGACAAAGATTAAGGGTTTTATTCAATGTCAGCTAATAAGTGCCCGAGTGTTGGCTCACCATTTATCAATCTGTTTAGATCATTGTCTCTGATGTCCCGGTGCCGGTAGGTTCCTCAACGTGAATAAGAACGGCGCATGCGCAGTTGCTGCGAATCCGTCTCGCGTTCGCGAACATGGAGGAGGGGGAGGGGAGGGGTAAAAAAAAGACAAATCTCTCGAGTGTAACATGCGTTGCATAAATTTGTTATGAAGCGGAGAGCAAGAAAAAAAATTAATTACAACAAATTGATGCACTTTATATGACGCGAGTGTGGGAGGGGAAGGGGGGGGGGGGTTGGAGGAAGGAAAATAAATTTGTGATCATGTTGGTGGAGGCGTGGACGCTTTCAGTCACACAGCTAAGCAGTCTGCAGACCACATACTGCCCCAGATGGAATGATTGGGCCCGGATTACCCCATACTAAAAATGCTATAATCAGCATTAGCCCAGAAATGTGCATGTACACTGCAAAAACAAAATCTCATTTTTAAGATGCAGAAACAACTCAAAATGGCGACGAGGCTACTTAGGTTAATGAAATCGTCTCAAAAGATGCAGCTCCGTCTCATTTTGGAGATGGCCGAAATTGTCGCCGTCTCGTTTTTGAGATAGTCCCTTTCGTCTCCGTTTCGTTTTTGAGACGAGGATGCATGCATGCATGTACACTGTAAAAACAAAATCTCATTTTTAAGATGCAAAAACAACTGAAAATGGAGACGAAGCTACTTAAATTAATGAAATCGTCTCAAAAGATGCATCTCCGTTTCATTTTTGAGACGAGGAGTCACAATTTCAAAGGCCATTGATCCCGAAAATATTTGCAAATGGGATTCTTTTTTTGAAAAGTAGCCCAAGTATTTCGTGAGACGCACAAAAATTGAAAACGAGATGTTTGACGTCTCGTTTTTTTTGGAGGCGCAGGACCCATCTCATTTAAATCCTATATTTTTACCTTTTTATTTTTTTGAAACGCTTGATCATTTCCAGAATTGGGACAAGAAATGAGACGCCAAGTCTCGTTCTGGGGTAAATGAAACGCTCAAACGTCTTGTTTTTTTACACCAATTTTTACCGTGTATAGTCTAATATTTCGCGTTATCGGCTGTTTGCACTAAAGTTAATGGCGCCGCGTTTTCTTGATCGAATGCCGCGCAAGCATCATAGTCTTCGCCGTCCTGAACGTTGATTGAATTTTAATTAATAACCACCCAAACCGGGAATCGAATCCAGAACTTTGGATCAAAATCTGACATCCTCGGCAATGTGGATAATAATTATGTAATTAGTTTTCACCCTGACGTAAATAAATATCTGAATTCGTTATTCTTTTGACAGAACGATTCTGAATGAACTGGTTTTCTCGACAGATGATCCGCGCGGTGTAACGTCCGCTGGTCCGCAATGTCACGCCAAGGTGAATATCGTACATCTTGGCCACCTTCTTGCCGCGGCTGACGTGACAAAAAATAAGCGGTCGTTTCCGCCTTATCACCCGCGCATGTTTCGAAGTCCAGGCGGCGGGGATCTTCCTGTGGGTGATAAACCGTGCGGATGATCTGCCGAACCTTATTAATAAAAATTATCACTGACACGTGCCAAAAAGGCCGCAGTCGTTTAACTTGAAATTCGGGAAATTCAAAATACGTCTGGGCAAGGCCAAAGTAGAAAGAATTGCCATTTTTTTATTCGGCGATCGTAAATCGACATTCGGGTCAGAGCGCAAGTTCTGGGTTCAAACCCCAGTCTGGTTGAATTTCATTCTAAAAATGCCATTATCCATCCAGCCCAGAATGTCAGCGTGTTTTCTAAGAGTCTGGGATCGAATCCGGTTCGAGTGTCAATTAATTAAAAATAATTGATGTTAACTCTGTATGGTTGATGCGTTGATGGACGACGTAGTGGAGGAATTGCGGGAACTGCCCAAAGACGATTAGACAGCAAAATCATTTTTTTATATCTCGCAAAATCCGGTCACTATATTGATGAGTAGACGGCGGTGTTTTCAGGCGATAGTTTAGTGGTGACCCCATCTCTATTATAGTGGCACATGGTCAGCCGACTGTGAACGATGTTCCACTTGTGAATTGACCGTGCAGACCACAGAGGGAAGTTTGTTGTTAGTATGTCGGCGGGATCAAATGCCGGACAAAATGACGTAGCGCGTGCAGAGAGCGACCCCAGCGGAAAACGTGCGCACTTTGACAGAAATCTCCGTCACCTTTGGCGATTCTCTGTGCACTGCGGCACCCTTGTCGCAATGGTCAAGCACACTTAACCCCAAACATGCTTAATTAGGGGTGCGTTCAGACATTGAACAAAATCATGAGATTATTGCTTCGTCCTATCACCTATGCCACCAGAACAACCGCACCTCTTGGAATTTGTGCGTTGTCACATTTCAACATTAGCGCAACCCTTTACTTCGGACGGGGGCAGGGCGTTCTGCCAATTGGCCATCTCACAGATCACACACACACAGTAAATTTTTTCTCCTCCGTTGGGGAAAGAGAGATAATTTGTATCAGGACAGCACCGACGTTCCGCTTGGCGTGTTTAAGAGTCTCCAATCGGTGACGGCGACACAGTCACTCAAATTTATTTTTCACTCAAACTGGATTGTGTCTTCTACTTTTTGTCCCATTCCTGGACACGAGACTGTCTCGTTCTCGGCGCGATATAGGAACGCCACCAGAGGGCACCAATTGGTGCGACGCACATAGGTGCAATTTGGACTTGACCAAATGCCGCGGCTGGTCAAAAAGTCAAGTTTGGACTTGTCATTTCCATTTGGCATTTCCAGTTTATTGTTCCTGCAGAGAAATCCAATTATGTAGATATCTGATATTTTCGAACCGTTTTTCTAGATTGACATTGTTCAATGTACAGAATATTTGTCGCACTTTTTTGATGAAAAGGAAAAATCAAGGACAATTAATTTGCAAAACACAATTTTCTTGAAAATCAATATATCAGAGTTCCGCCATTTTTGATGGCGTTGTGTTTCGAGACACCAGCAGTTTACCAATTTTAATCACAAAGTACATTACAGAGTAAACAAGACACACTCACGGTATTCTATGTATTATGTATTCTATGTATTACATGTAATTATATTGCAGAATTGAATTATGAAGGTGTCTTGTTCGACAATTGTTAAATTGAGAAATCGCCATAAAATCTCGAATTAACAATGAAAAATATGCATGCAACCATATCCACAGTTTATGTTGCACATTATTTATCATTCCAGTTTCGGTAAACTTGGATTTTACAGCTCCTAAAGTACCACAGTTTTGATATAAAAATAATAGAAATTTTTTTGGTCACAATAAAGAATATTTTGCACACTTTCCTCAAACATAATTTTGGTTCATTATCCCCCAAAGGATGCGTGATATCGATTGCGGCACCAGTACTGTATCAGTAGAATTGAAAAAACTACGCATAGTTCGAACCATATAGTTGCCACAATTTGCCTAATTAAGCCAAATTATTTAAAATGTTTCATCGTGTTTTCTTTCATCAACAAATTTATTTGAAGAAGAATGTTTTCAATGTTTTAGCACCAAATTCGATTGAATATTTTTATTTCGATTAGGATATTTATAGAACCTAAACATCCGGTTACGCTTATGTTTGTTGCTAAACTTTGCAAACAGCAGATCTTTAGAGAAAGTACTGTACAAACGTTTGCATATGTATTTTCGGTTGTCTTAGTCTGAACTATTTCGTATCCGGCATTTGAGTTACCTAATCAACAAACACTGCCTAATCCAGGTAATATTTAGATTATTAATTTTCATGTAATTTCACAAAATGGCGTCATTGTTTAAGCAAAAGGTTTCACATATAATCAGGTCGTTTTCAATTGTTCTTTGCATTATCAGTGTGTAGAAGAGAAAAGAGGAGTTGATTCAAATTTAAAATATGAAAACGTTTACCAAATGGAATGAACATACATGTTGACAATAGAACTGTCTTTGAATTGCCCTGGTGCACCGTGACGTCATCAATCGGATTATTGTGAACAATTTAAATTTTGCGCAGTTGTTTGAATAAATATAAATGAGACCAATGAAGAGTGTACAAAGTATACAGGTATTTTTGTTCTGATAAATGTAATAAAATTCTGGAAGTCATCCTCCTCAGCATTTAATTAAAAATGTTTAGTCATTTACAATAAATTAACTACCGCATCAAAATGGTTATAAATGTCTTCTAATTTCAGAATGAATTTATCAGGATGGATTTGTATTTTCGTTCTCGTCATAACTTTGGATGGTTTGTGTAATGCTGCACCTTTCTACCCTTTTGAAGTTTCTCCATTCCAATTTCCAAGAGAACCTCTTCCATATGAAGGAGATGCTTTATCCTATCGAAGATTCCCTCCTGGATACAATTATAACCCAGAGTCCGATTATAATCCTGATTATAATCCAGAGTTCGATTATCCAGACTTCAAATATCCAAGTTTTAATTATCCAGCTTTCAATTTTCCAGGTTTCCATTTTCCTGGTTTCGGTTTTCCAGGTTTCAATATCCTAGGTTTAAATTTCCCAGGCTTTTATTTCCCAGGCTTCAATTTGCCAGGTTTTAATTATCCGGCTTCTCGTTTTCAGGAGATCAATTATCCGGATTCTGATATATTATCCACAGATTACTAATTGGATTATCGATTATCCATAAACCAATCGCCCCAAAAACATGTATCCAAATATCCCTTATCCAAAGATTCACCAACATCCCTACGAAAAATGACCGAAATTTAATTTAATTATCCAGAGATCAATTAGATTTAATTACCCAGGCTTCAATAATCGAGGATTAATTGTTGTTTGTTTTTCTTTTTTTTAAATATGTCTTGTTGCAACTATTGCGGATTTTTCAAATTCCATGATACGTGTATGAAACCTGATTAAAACTTGTTAATTAAACTCATGGAATAAATATCAGGTGAAAAAACACCATTTTGGGAAACACAGTGTATTAGTCAGTCTATTAATTTACTAGAGAAATTGCCCGCTTCGCTCGGCTGTTGCTAACTCTGAGATATTAATTAAATAATAATTGGCAATTCTTGGTCTAGTGTGGAAAATGTAGCTGACATCGCTGGTGTCACGTGAGAGCGACGACAGCGCCATTTTGGTCAAGGGGAGACGCCATATTGGAATTTTCTGGCAAAGCGATGGCAATTTTTAAAACTTCAACGACTGATATCTCGAGAAGTACGCAAAATCAATATCTGAAATAACTTGCACTCGACTACAAATTTGCTGAACTATCAACAGCTCAAATTTGATTCAATCTCATAAAGAAACAAATTAAAAAAGGGTACATTTAGGATTATAATATCGATTCAATGGAGCCATTCGAGCTCGTAACATGGTAGAACAAGTGTAAATCGTTTACTATTTTTATGTAGTAATTGTTTCATAAGCTAGGACGTACCTAGTTTCTTTAAATTTATTCGAAGGGTCCGGTTCCCGCCATATATGGTTTATACCATTCTAAGTTTTTCAGATCGTGACTCGATTCGTTTGCAAAATTCAAGAGCTAGCCTAGGCTTCATGACTAACTAAAAAGCCAATGTCTACCGGCACACATCCTTTACCATCATCTCGTACGTCGTCTGCCAGCTGACATCTCTTGTCACGGTTATTTAAGGCTGTGATCCGAAATATTTAACTAGTTGTCTGTCGTGTAAAGCCGAAATTAAACGTACGACCTCGCAAAGAGACGACACAGCGCCCCTGGTGAGGAGGACAGGAGACACACAATCTGGCAACTGGTCAACAAAAATGATAGGCGGACTCGGTTCGGATACGAACCTGCACAATTAGCGGCATTTTTTACATCCTGTAAGATGTGACAAAATTGATGATGGGGCTGAGGCCTTACACCCTTAACATAGCAATGTATAGAGATATCCGTCGCGAATTTTTTATTATTTTTAGGGGTCACCATAAATTTCTCTTTATTTTCAATTTCAATTTTCGCTGCTATTTCTTCTACTAAAAAACGTTTAGAAACACGAAATGCCTTCGACATTTGAGAACAGTCGATATTCAAATTCGTGTTCGTTGGTTTGAAATACATGTCATAGATTTCGTTGAAATGAGACTGAAAATCGACGAACTCGATAATACAACTTTAGTGCCCAATTTTGATACGGATTCACAACGAGATATTGCAATTGAAATGTGAGTTTTTAATCATTTTTACGGCAATTCTACATCTTTATAAATATTGTACATCGCAAATTATAATATTATTCAAAAATATTTGAGCCCATCTGCACCAAACTGATAAAAGTCAGTCACTTTCGATAAACAGTTGTCGCAACTTCTGATTATTTTCGTTTCACCGGTCACCGATCAATAAGGTAAAAGTCAATTTTATAAAAGTTGAAAATTAAAAAAATTAAAATCTAAATTTGATTTAAAAACTATAGTGATATGAACATTAATTAGTAAATAGTTTTCACGGATGTGACAACTGAGACTTTTTTTTTGGATCAAACTTAACAGAGAAAATACACATCTTGTGATCCATTTTTCTTTCAGAATGATTTCATCAATGTGGATTTTGGTATTTGTTGTCGTCCTTTTCATTTACGCAGTTGGAATTGTTGATGCATCACCATTAAAAAAGCTCCCATCTGACGATAAGTTTGATCAATATGGCGGTTGTTGTTGTTGCTAACTACTGAAATACAAAAAATAAATTACCAAAAACTTTTGACAGATGGTAACTTAATGATTTTAATGGGTTTTAGAAAATGGCGCAATATTTAATTAATAGAGCCATTTATTTTTCTGATAAGTGACCACAAAAATGTCATGATCGGTTTTTGACAAAAATGTCATGATCGGTTATTTGTACTTATTTTTAAAATTATCTCCATAAAATTCTAGAAATTTTATAATTATTTTTGTTAAGATTTAAAAATGAAATTGCTCGGAAAATGAGAACACAAAAACATCATTACGAAGCCTATTGGAATTATTAAAAATAACTCAAAATAGAGTGTCAAAACATGTTTGTGTAATACAATTTTTTGTAAACTCGTAAATGTGTAAAGTGTGAAAATAAAATGTTGAAAAAAGAAGATATTATATTTTTCATTTTATTTCTTGATTGTGGATAAACTGAAGTAGTTATAATTTCATTAGGTTTTGCGTACATATTTATTAAACTGTCAAAAATCTCATAATAAGGGGACAATAAACAATTTTGCCTACCTGACTCTGAAAGCTCCACCTCCACCTCACATACATTTTATTGATTAATTTTACAGTCAACTTGAAATATGTCACACCTTACAATTAGTGGTCATGCTGAAGAAATATCGATTACGATCGATTGCCCCATTTTTTGAAGATAATCGATTCATATTATTCGCTCATACACAACTAAAATCATGTTTCAGGGAAATTGGACTGTATAATCATTAAAAACTGTTTATTGTATGAAAATGAATCCATTTTTATGATGTAGACTCCTATGTCAATTCAATCGCGACGTAATTGTATTTCTGAATCTAATTTAATCGTTGTATTTGTATCCGCTTATTCGGTGATTTCGACTCATTATCTGGATCCTATTTCGGAAGATGAATTAACTGGATTTTTATTAGTATATATATATATATATAATTCTATATATAATTCGGGTCACGCGAGCTTAATATCCATGAAAAGTTTTCCGAGCGCTGCTGCAAAATACTCACACTAAATATCAGTTTCCCCATAATTGACGACAAAAAGCATCACCTGACTTCTCCACCTAAGGTAATTCTCGTTCAGTAACTTAGATTTTGTATTATATTTATAATAATTACACGATTCAACCATATAATCGAATGATAAATAAATGAGAGCCCGAGCCGGGAATCGAACCCCGATACTTGACTCGAGCCCGCTCTTGAGCGTTTTTAATCCTGGGTACAAATGTGTTATCTGGAAGAAGTGATTCGATTTAATTTGGTGGTAATCCGGATTAACTTGGTGTTGAATCTATCATCATAACAGGAAAATTTAACTACTTAATTGTTTAACAGTATCGATATTTCGAATTTCAGAATGAATTCATTGGCGTTGATTTTAACATTGGTTGCCTTAATTGCCCTATGTTTGATGGAAATAAGTGACGCCGCACCGCAATTTGGAATCGCTCTGGCTTTTGGCAAGAATCTACAATCACAGTGTTGCTGCTGTTATCAAGTTAATGTTTGCTGTTAAAAGAAATAACCCCTTTCTCTTAAGATCACGACGACTAGTAGAGCTGCTGATGGCATCCTACCTACAACAAAAACTACAAAATCATGAGGTATCCAAACACAGGACACTTAAATAGCTTTACAATTTGGCAAGGATCGAACACCGATTTAATATAATGTCTTCTTAAAAGTCAGCTGAATTATAAATTACAGAGGTACATCATGAATTGAATTTGTCTTAAAGATACACCAAATGTTCGCTCTGATTTTTATCAACAAGTTCTAACAATTTAGTTTTGGTAAACGTTCCAAATACGAAGCTTAATAAAAATAATTCAGGTAAAAATAAATCTGTAAATATATCAAGATTATTTTGATCGATTTAATCGATTTAATCACTATCTGCGTAATATGAAAAACAAAATGCAATAAACAAAATGCAAAACAATGGTGGACGATTCTGGGCTTGGGCAATGATATTTTACCAATTTAAAATTTAATTTTAAAATGCATAATATAGTTTTAGAAAATTCATAGTGTACGAATGAGAGTCGAAAGCATCGAGGTGTTTCTTATTCGATAATCTAATGTTCTAATCTAAAAATATCTAAGACTAAAAAATAAATGTATCGCAATATTAGAATGCGCATTGTAGAGTGTATTTTCGATTGTACCATTTTGGAATTAAAAATAATGATTACCTATATTTATTCGTTTAGCGTATCAAGATTTTTGGTTCACAAAGTTTGCTCCATTTTTCTTTCTTTAATTTTCGACCGATATCTTTGCACACGCGGAAGGAAAAGAGGTCTCGAACCGACGCGGTAGAGTAAGTGCTCTTTGGTGTTTGGGCGAGTACGCTGCTGCCCCGTGTCGCGAGGCAATCACACACTGCACCTGTCAGACTGTTTTCGCGAACCGAGATCCACCTGGCGAGGAAGAATGCAAACTCATGTACAAATTCAAGAATGTTCACAATTTTTCACAATTTTGATTATTCAGTTCTTCTGGTTCAATTAATCGATTCAATTAATCGATTGCGCATATGACACAAATTTCTATCTCATCGGACCGTGCTCAGTCGCGATTATAGCCAGACTCGGTCAAACAAAATAATTATTTGACAAAAGTGTTGCGGTCTTATGAGAGAAGGCGCCCTCTTTGATCAACCCCCTAAACCCTAAACATGGTAAACTCTATTAGGCCGGATTCCCACCCCCACGCAGAGCGACTTTGTATGAAATAGGAGAATATTCACACACTCACACTGAAAAGTGCAGAGAGCTCCCGGTCGCTGCTCGTAATGGCGACCGGTGCTCACGCTGGGTTCGAACGCCAACTTTGCTCCTAAATTGAGTTGGGCAATGGGACCCACCGCTGGCATTTCGAAGGAATGTCAGGTCACTAAATAAAAAATGCTGCTTAATCACGAGTCTTTGTTGTTTTCGTCCGCGTCCACTGTGGACTTGAGCTGTGGGCGTCGAAGGCCTCGATACCGATTGCGGTCCCTACAATCTCAAATAACCTGGTAAACTGCAAATAGTAAACTGTGAAGAACACTTGTTCTACGATAAACCAGGTGTCGAAAGCCAATGACTCCGTTTTCAGTTATAGCACATCGTTATTCGGATTTCCGGTGGTTCGGATGAGAAGACGCGACCCCACCTGGATCTGGATATGAAGTTTTTTAAAGTTATGTTGGTTATTAATTGTGGTATCATCCTCTGATCTCTGATTAGTTGACGACATATTTCGCAAAAAATTACTGGACTTATTGAAAATTGAAAACGTGAAGTTCCAAAAAGAATAACATCTAAAAGAATAACATATAAACAAATTTGTCTCCATAAAATTCTGGGAATTTTGTTATTATTTTTGTAACGATTTTTTTTTCTAAAAATTTTCTAAATTATTTTTGTAAAGATTTCAAATAATTTCATTCAAAATTAATTTATTTGAAAAATGAAACCACTTAGTAACACCACGCAGTAAACTGTGCTCAAAGTTGCACTAGGATATTTTGTGATTTAAATTTTGCTTTTTTCAGTTACATTTATTTTTTATTATTATTTGAAAAACTCTATCGATACGATGATTTTAGGAAAAAGCATTTAAAAGAATTACATATGTATAAACCGATTTATCTGCATAAAACTCTGGGGAAATTGTGATTATTTTTGTTAAGATTTGAAATAATTTCATTCAAAATAAATTTATTTGAAAAATAAAAACGCAAAAACACCACTTAGAATTGCAGTAAGTTGCACTAGGATATTTTATGATTTAAATTTTGTTCTTTTCCAGTTAAATTTATTTTTTATTATTATTTGAAAAACTCTAACGACACGATGATTGTTGGTTTTATGTGCATCTGTAGTTCGAGGAAATTCACCGATATTTTTATAGCTTTTGTATATTTATATTGTATATTTTTCTACATTTTGTAGACTAATACTTCCGATATTTCAAATAGTTGTCAGCATACTTGCTACAATTTACAATTGCGCAAAAAAAGTGATTCGACAAAAAGGTCTCCGAATGCTGTTTGGACGCGCGCAAAAACGACAAATCGGCGACGGCGGGGTCAACCCGGGTCATTGAGATTCCATGGGAACTAGAAAGTGAACAGGAGCGCGGCGCTGACAAAAAAATAGAAAATGTCGCGTAGTCGGTAATTGCTTACGATTTGCCGGTGATATAGTTCATCACCCTTTAGTCCTGTTGGAGAGCGAGTGTGTGGTGGGGAAACCTAACCTGCAAATTCAACGATATACACCTATACTTAAGTGATCGTTCCACACAATAGAGCGTGAGTCTATAAATTTGTGATCCCCCATTACCACTTAGTAACAACAGGTAGATTCTGGTGTCACAAGTTTGCCAATATCCAAGGTATAAAAACTGGGCAAGAAAATTGCTAGAGAAAAATTCAGAAGTATCACGCCCCGGCTCACAAAGCGGAAGTAGTTGTGTCGCAAAAGAGGTCACATGACCGGTTGCAGGGATGACAAAAAAAAGCAAGTTCGGACAGAATGAACCGCAAACGTCATCACGACCAACCTTTTGATGGGGAAACGGGATTTTTCGGTACAAAAAAGCTTCTCTGGTTTATTTTTAACAATCCTATATTATTAAACAGAGATTTCGGTTTTCGTGTTTGGAGATAATCTGCTGAATGGCTCAATGAAATCGCATAAAAATTAACATAAAGTTACTAAACCATTATAATTCGCTAGCGACGGAGTGACGGATCTCTAATTTCAATATAACATAATAAAACAACCGTTACCAAATTTTGGATAATCTCCCTTTCGCTTCAAACTTAAAAAATGGCATCTCCACATGAAAAGCATGACGTCGTCGATGTCACGAGACAACCAGGTAAACCAGATAACAGTTCCAACCAAGCAATCCAGATAACAGTTTCAACCAAGTAAACCAGATAACAGTTCCAACCAAGCAAACCAGATAACAGTTCCAACCAAGTAAACCAGATAACAGTT